>JAPESX010001027.1:0-12144 GCA_029590615.1 Nemania bipapillata | reverse complement strand
GTTTCGGCGATGGTGTTGGGCTGCTGGTGACGTCCTCCTCGGTCGGCTTTGTCGAGGCGTGTGGGTGCTATTGGGTTGCTCGGCTGGGATCGGAGAGAAGACTTTTGATAGACGCTGGGGTGTGGCTCGTGTCGGGGTCGTGTGTGAGGTGAAAGGGTCTTCGGTTGTGGTCTTTGGCGTTGCGAGAATTGTGCCTGATCTCGCTCGAGGCGACAGTCTAGCTGCTAGCTGCTCGATGTCACCTTGGAGTGGTGAGGTAGTCTCAGAGGTGTTCTGGAGACCATTCGGCAAAGTCTGTCCTAGTGTGCCCTGTCGTACATGGTGGGACCGAGGACTATGGCTATTCTGGGAGTTTGTTTCAAATATCTGTCTTTCATCATCATTCCTGCTTCCATCATCAAAGGCTTCAAGTGTCTGCAGTGTTTCGGCCATAGCTGTTCTCTCCATCTCATTTCCTTCATTGAAGCTCTCATCCAGTTTCAAAATCGACGGAGTGCCTTCTTCGTCTTCGCTGTATACGGTTGAGAGAGCCGACGACTGATCGCTTACTGGGGTGTATGGTCGCTGGATCATCACTTGCTGTGGGTAAGAGGGGGATGTCTGGACCATGCGGCTTGGACTGGAAAGCGCCGTGTGCATTCCATCCATTTGAGAGCCGCGCCTAGACGGGGTTGCCACCAGACTATCGGGTTCGGACAGTATCGATATTTGTGAGATGTGGGATATATGCCGAGTGTGGGTTCGTCTATGCGTTTGCCAGGCTGGGGCATTTTGTGACGGACCCTGCTGGATTCTAGGACTACAACCTTCGAGTTCCGCGGGAGCGCTTTGCTGGCTTTTGGCAGGGCTTGGGGGCAAATCACATGAGGGTGGCTGATTGTTGCCGTAACCACATTCTAGGTTTAAGTCCGGCCTAGGGCGATCTGGTAACCTAGAAGTCGATGCTGATGTTGGCATCATCAGTGTCTGTCTCCTGACGCTCCTGTTACCATCTTGCAACCTTTCTGCTGTTCGGCGCAATATTGCTTGCAACTCTGTGTCTGTATTGCTCTTTGGGATGCTGGTGCGCCTCTGTCCGTTTGCTCCAACATCTAGATAAGGCACCCGTGCTCGACCCGCCAGCTGATGTGCTGCGTTGATCGCTATATCATTGTAAGACTGAGAATATGGAATCACGGTGGTAGTGATAGGGAATCCCTGCTGTCCTGTGCTAATCACCTGAGTGCCCTGGTATGGTGGTTGGTGGACGGGGTAGTGTGGTTCAACCTCAATTTCAGCCTGGAACTCGCGCATTCTGCGCACATTATCTATATCCCTGGTATTTTGAGCCTCCATTGGCTTTGCTGACGGTCTGTTTGCATTACTCTGCCTCTGGCTAGTTTCTGTATAAGGCAGTGTAGGACTACGCGCAAGTTCAGGCGCGCGATGTCCACGAAACGAAAGATGTCGACTGAGCGTCCTCGCAAGCCCGTTTCCCTTGAACCATTTTGAATTGCTCGCCTTCTTCTTCTTTGGCGAGATCCGTGGGCCGTGTAGTGCGTCTTCGTCAATCCAGGATGTCTTCCGCCGGTTCTGATAGATGGCGCGTCCACGGTGCTTCGCCCGGGCACCCCGAGCCTGCCTGTTGTGTACAGAATGACCCCTACGGGACAGAGTCCAGTGCCGACGGATACTGCCTCCTCTGCTCTCGGATGAATTAGGTGGAAAAGGCCCTCCAGGGCCGGAGTTTTTCGGGCGTGAGAAAACTGGCGGGAGAATAGGCAAACTGAGATGTCTCGCTATTCTCTTGCCACTACCGCATCTCGCTTCACTATCTTCAGATTCAGCATCTCTCATCCCGAGAAATGCTGGGGGTTCGCTGGCGTTACTCTTTTTACGTAGTCTCTTAGGTATGTTGATATCCACCTCATGCGCGAGTTGTCCGTGCTCCACGAACGCTAGACTGGATACCGGGCACGCGGCTGCGCGATGTCGGTCTTGCCGCTTCGCAAGATAGACCAATAGGGGTCCAATGAGCAGGAGAAAGAAGAACATTGAGCCCGCAGTTGCGATCCCGGCTATTGCGCCGCCCGATAGTGTAGCCGCGGAAACTGGCGAGCGGCCTGCTAAGTCGTGGCCTGGCATGCTTCCTTGGTGGGCCTGTATCAATGTCGGATTCGGCATGGTGAGTTTCGATTGCGTCTGGCGAGATGAGGGTATATTCTAGTCTCTATGCAGGCCCATACATACGCCAGCTGTTGAGGCGTTCCCCTAGTTAGATATGTCGACGTCGGTCGTCCTTACTCTTCGATCCGCCGATTGCTTCCGTATTCTGATAAATCCGGTTCCGCCTGATATGGTCGTTGGTAATTAGGCGCAGAGGTTCTAGAAACCTGGCATCGTATTACTTCCTCCTAGATATCCTGACAAAATACTTACTCATGACGAGGACCTAGAAAACCGTAGAGAAAAGTCCAAGTTAATTGTTATCCGGCAAAGTCAAAACTTACCCAAGCCCTAGAAAGAGGCACAAGGAAGATTAGGCAGATTCCAGTACCAAAAGCTCACAATTCAAAACAAAACAATCAGACGACCAGTTATTTGCCCGGGACAATAAGTGAGAGCATGATATTTTGATAAGCCCCCAAAGAACACACACAAAATTACAACATATACAAGTCTAACACTCTCCTGATCCTCATTTGCGTTCCATGTTTATTGTAAAATGACTCCATGCTTCAAGACCGCCACCACTGCTAGAGCAACAGGATACCAAGAATGTGTTGTCGTGGGGCAACAGAGGTGGGTAGAGGTCGCTGCATTCCAGCACTTCGCGACCCAAGTGTACAAGCCCGTCAGTGAATATTTGAACCTATCAAAAGATGAGGTCTTCTAAGACATAGGCCTAGCGACAATCGAGTCATGGTTATGGTTCTCATGTTGGCGCAAAACGAAAGGATGGTGCAATATCTAGACCACGGCTAGAACCAATCTCACAGCATTTCAGTCCAAATTATCAGTACTCGACCATGCCGGTTTTAGGCAAAAACAACATGTATCGAGAGCCTAGACGATTTCACTTGTCCAAGTATTTAGTCATGCAGTAAGAAAGGAGAAATTTTATGTTTGATGTCTTCAGACTTTATTTCCATTGCAATGCGAGATGCAGCTCTAAAAGGCACCAGAGAGAAGCATGTACCTGAAGGGAAAATCACTACCACCACCGCCCCTAAGAAAACATGGACCACGGAATCAATCGATTTTTGGGTATCTTTGGCCATGTAAGCCCGGAGCCCACCATATGCAATACCTCTCATCCCCGAATCACAGATGCACCCCATAACAACCATTCCCTAGTAATTGAATGTGCAACGAAGAAAAAAAAACATTGCGCACTTGAATCTTGTTTAACTCAGTTCATATGCTTGTACTCTTGCCAAAGAGTTCAGAATCAATCAACATGTACCGAAAAAATCCCCAGGCAGAACTTAGTCAACCATGGGAGATCAAAGGTCTAATATCATCCCTATCTTCAGTATCGCCCAAAGTATCTTCACAGAAACGAATACTTGCTTAGGATGGATGCTTGCTTAGAGCCCACGACGGCCATGATTGTGACGGTGTTGCACGGCATGTTCTCGGGCCCGTTTAAACTTCTGAGGGGCCGGGCCAGGGATTGTGACGGTCGTGAAGAAATCCTCCGTCACATACACGACCGGTTGCATCCAAACGATTTCTTGCACCAAACCGCCGGCATTAGTGATAGTCTGCGTGCTGACAACCTCATATGATACACCTGGCTCTGATGTAACTTGGGGTGCGGAGGTAGTGGTTGGCAGAACAGAGGTAGAAGTAGAGCTGAAAGAAGTGGTTGTCGGCGGGATGGCCTCTGCTCCGAAGTCTGGAGTTGAGGGCGCGACGAGGCTTGACGAAGTTGGGCTCTCGATAAAGGCACCGCCTGACTGGAGTCCCGATGAGGCAGCACTAGAGGTAGAGGTAGAGATAGGTGTAGGTGTCGAGGATGTAGTAACGGCAGTGGTAGTGGCAGAACTGACAGTGCTGACAACATCACTAATGGAACTGGTGACAGGGTCTGTGGTGCCACCCGGAGGGGTAGCCGACTGAGGTCCATCTTGGATCTGAACACCTCCTGGCAACTCGGTCATGCTCTCTGCAACGTCGTTTTCCGCGAGCAAAAGAAGAGGCATGTCAAACTTGCAGTCTCGCTGCTCATCCTCTGTAAGCAGCGGCCCATTGCTTGTGAAGAGCTCGCAATCCGAAATTTCTCCGGAAGGGTTGGTGCAAGTTTCAATAGCTTCTTGCAAGAAAGACACGTCCCAACCAGCGATAAAGTCGCCGTGATATCCATAACCTTCAAACTCCGTCAATTACTAGAACTCTTTAAAACTTCAGTGGATGCACAACTTACCGGTTCTATCACCATTAGACATGACAAATGAGCCAGTCTTCCCTTGAAATTGTGCAGCGTTCGTGTCCCAAATGGTCTCGAAAAATAAAGTAACAAGACGCTGTGTATGAGTATCGGGGCAGTTGCCATTTCCGACTAGGTCAGGGTAGGCAACATGGGTCTTGTGGGTGTCGCTGTCCAACTCCCCATTCCAGCAGGAGGGGAACATAAGCTCAAGTCTAAGGCCATCAGGACAGTTGGCGTCAGTGAAAGTTTTATTGGGCATATAGTGGCGGAATAGCGAGGCCTCGGCAGGTGCTTGATAGTTCAAGCAGTTAAAGCCAATGGCCCGTTGTTCGAGGTCAGACTGGCCGGTTTGTTTGAGTGCAGCCCAGCTCGACTGGGGAGGATCGGGGGAGTAAGGGTCTCCAACGGTATATTCACGGCGGTAGTTGCTTCCAGCAATCATTTGGAAACCTGCTGGGAAGGCCGTAACATTGTCACCACGCAATAGGTAATAACTAAGTACAAGTCAGCAGTAGTTCCCAAGTAGAGATTGAAGAAGTGCATAACGACACTATAAAGGCAATCAAGACGATACAGTATTTACCAAATGGTACCGATCACGTCATAAACGATTCGCGTAAGAATTGGGATGAAAAGGAGGCATAACTGGCCTCAACGAGAAGATGACTTACGCAAGCATCCCACCAACCTGGGGAACAGGCGAAAATTCACCAGTATCAGCGTCAAGGAAGTACATAGCTGGGGTCCAGTAGGCAGATTTGTCCTGCTTGACAGCACATGACGTGCAGTCACCATTCACAAGATCATCATAGGTTGCGCTCATGCCAAAGCCTGAAGAACATGTTAGTGATTGTTTAATTCGGCAACTTAAAGTGAGATAATAGGTAATAATAGAACCCAAGTAGAAAAGCTTACCTGAAGATCCCTGAACTGTGTGAGCATGGCCGGAAATCTTGCCAAAGTCAACAATAGGATCAATACGGGCAACTCCAGTGCTGCCACGGCATTCCATGCGCCAAAAGGCCTCAGCCAAAGACGACATGCCAAGGATGGCAAACGTAGCCAGCGTTTTTGAAGTCATCGTGGGAGTTGACAAGGTAATTGGTTGGTCAAACAGTGGCCGTAGGATAAATGATTAGTCGAGTACCAACAAATCGAAGAGTTGTTTCCAAGTGAGAACCTGCCGAGGCTATACCCCAGTTTATTGTCCACCGCACTTCTCGAGTTCAGTGTCTTAAGTTTTGTATTCGGTATGACCTGCGATCGTTGCTATTTCGGGTATAACCACCAACTCGAGTCCCTTGGGCCAAAAAGATAACTGTAGAGGGCTATTTAATCGACCAGAGTAGATTGATGCGCAAGATAATAACGGCCTTCCTGTGCTGTCTATTTGTTTGCGCACCCAGTCTATCAACAAGGCGATGACCGGTATCAAGCGTCAATAAATTTGGAAATGTCCACGTGAAGGGAACTAGTACGCGACTGCTAGTATCCAAGTTCACCGGGCACCAGCCTCTTTGGAAGTCAATATGAGGTCAAGGCTTGGGGGCAGGGTAAAACTTGGACAACAACCGGGAATCGAAACGAATGCGATCAACACAGACCAAGCTGAAAGAAGGGAACGAAATGGCTAACAATCTAGAACTACCAAATGTTGGCGCCTAGACTGATGGTCAAGATCTGGTAAGGAGCGTGGTGACAGAAACCCGTCGAAGGTGTTGAGGGAATGACTGGTTGGAATGTAGAACGCGGAACGACGAGGTGGTGAGTCGATGAGTAGGAGAGGGAGAGGGTAAAAGTATGGTATGTATGAAAAGGACCGGTATGAAGTACCTAGTCCTACTGTAACAAGCGGCAAAGAGAAGTTTTAGCGGCCACAAAGTCACTCACGACCTTACGCAGGTACCGAGTGCCCCTGGCTCAAGTATACAAAAGCGGGTCCCAACTAGTCTAGCTGGGTATTTTAATAGTACCTAACGTTCAGAATACCTAAAGAGGTAAGAATCTAGGTAAATTAGTGGGACTATTGCAACAAGGAAGTTTACCCTTTTATCACTTTTGATATATATACCTATACTAATTTAAATGTTAGAAGTAAAAGATAAAGACTATCGAGCATAAAAAGGCGGTGCTTTGCTTGTTTGAAGTGTTATAGTCTGCACGTGGTATATCTCTCCTATCTCCTACACTCCAAGGTTTAGGTACCCCACAAAGGACGATAAGTCTGTCTATCTCACTTATAGTAGTGCTTAGCTTCAAGTCAGGTCACTAAGAGCAGGTACATCCTCTCTTGTTCAAGGTACTTGCCGATTGGGTTTTATTGCGCCAGACGTTTTAAACAGTTCGCTCTTTCTACCTGACTCGCAAGGAACACAAGATTGCCTGATGTACAGTCTAGAATAAGAAAAGTTTTGATAAACTATAATTTATACAGATTATTCTATACATAAGCTATATTCTGTAGTAGAATTATATTGTGAAGCGCATTTACAGAACATCACAATCATTGAAGTAGAAAGAAGGGTCCTCGACAAATCAACGGGGTGATCCTTATTTGTCGTCGTTAAATCAAAATAAATTAAGGCCTGCGCTTAAGCATCTGCATTGAGGGGCAATACTTCTTCTGATTGGCCCCCTCAGTTTCAGGTACGAACTCTTGTTCTAGTACACCGAGAAGAGGGGCCTTCTACAGTATTTGTGATGTACTAGGTACATATTCCTGCGACACCAAGAACCGGGATATGGACCAGCCACTGACGAAACACGGCCCCTGGGTTGGCGATTTCCCACATGCGACCTAGGTACCTCCATGCAAGCCATGCAAGTCAAACCCAGGTGCATATGGTTCCATCCGATACCTGGTGACATACACCAATTGAGGAATACCTGCCCTACCATATGTATGTACTCTTTCCATCATCATACCGTCTCTTAACTTTGAATCATCAGCAAACCTCCTCACCTGGGGCCCAGTATTGGGCAAAGGCGCTTAACATGAGTTTGCAAAAGAACGCATTCGTACCTTCTTGTGGTTATTTTTATTGGCGGCTTACCCATATCCCTTCAATATTCCTTCTCTATACTTGCCTAATTTCGCTATTAATCCCATCTCACCACCAAGCCTTCCTAAAGGAGAAGATATTTAGATACTCAAAATCCCACGACGATCCGATATCTGTGATCAACAATTCCTTCCCATTGAGGTACATAGAGATTATGACGAGACCAAGGGGCAGTCGGATTAAGGAAGGCTGGCTACGCCCACCTCTTTAGCGGGGTTTTTAGTAGATCATAAGTTGGCTCGGAAGCCGTTTTGCGCTTATCCTGTCCTAGAGGGCTTGCGTAATACGTCACAGGAGAGATCACAGCACGATCATCTCTTTCCTTATCGGCGCTCCCCAAGTTGTACTTACATTAAGTGAGCTACAACTGCACATCGCAATGTTGGCAAGATTTTTTGGTGTCTCGTCGCACCCCTTTTTGAATAACTCAAAAATCATTTCTCGGACTCCGCTATAGATGATTGTGCTACTGCGTTGTAGTTTGTACCCCGCTCTCGCATTCCACTTCCCAACTACCACGTACGCATAGGACCTTGTAGACGTGGCTACTGTCAGCTTGTAGGGTATAGGTACAATACCTATAACTACCTAATGCTGATACAGTATGGTACAGAATACGTACTACTAACTTACTTGCACTGCGCATATTGATGAGGTATGGTATTACAACTACGCTGATAGGGCGCCCACACTAACAGCCATTGTTGTTTGAGCAATTATATGTCATGATGGATAGACAACCTGGAGCTGAGTATGAGAGTACAGAATACAGGATACAGTGGAAAGCATGATGTAGGGATAGATCCCAGCCCCATGCCCTAGGCATGAGATCTGTTTCGAAACTCTTAGTCTAATTCCCTAGCCAATCCTATCTAGCCAATCAGGTGCGCTCACGCAGCTAAATGATTGCTATGTTAGGAAACTTCCCATGCCAGCTCGGACCTGATCCCGACATCCAATCCCGCCAAGTCATTATAATAATCAATATAGTTCGTGTACCTACTAGATCGTATCGCATCGTATCGTGTATGACCACCAAATACACGAGATGATCTGACTTGGTAAATCCTGAACGTAGTAGTACTTATGTCAACCTCAAATACGATTGTCGGCATAGAATATTGCTTTTGTTTCCCATCCCGTCATTTGCTTCGCACCAAAATGTGATGGAGACATTGCTACGCAAACTCGATCTGTAAAATAGCGCGACTGCATGTTTTCTTCGACTGCATAGTAACCTGGTACAGGTGGCTGATGCGTTTGCTTAAGGTACTTTCGGCCTGCGCGACAACAACATGCGTCAGTAGAATAAATAATTCGGTCCTTTGGCAAGGCAGAACATCTGGTAGGCTAGATGCGCTGCGAGTACGTAAGCCTAATTTTCAGATTCACCGCTACATCTCGGCCAATTGTGCCACTACTATGTACAAGCAGACGTTGTTGTGTAACCGGGCACCTTAGGGTAATTGTCCTATTATTGAACGGGGCAGGGCACACGATATCCAGACAATACCTCTGACCCGTATTTTCCCCTTTTGAGCTCCTCTTCCGCTTGTTCGGGCCGGGTAGGGCCATATTCGACCGGCAGATGACTTGTTTGTGGTATGCAAGGTAGATGAATCTCTGCGTTGTCACATTTGTGTACCTTATAGACAAATTGGCAATCGGTAGGCTGATTTTCAGCCGCCACGTTTCATAATAGGTATTAATCTGATTGAACATCCTCTCATCAATGTACTTTTAATACTTCTAGTCTAGAATTTACTACATTATCACTATTAAATAACACTCACGAAGAAAATTTCAACCCAATCTCAATGTCGCCCTAAACTATTTCAAGCCACCCGAATGAGCCCAGCGAGATACGCAAGGAGCGAGGTAGCTTCCCACTTACTATTTACTTACAGTTCGAGTACCATGTGAGGCAGAATATATTCTCCTCTTCCGATTTGGTATTAAGCTTGAGCTTTGACAAGTTGTTATGTAGACAGGGCTTACATAGTATATTATAGCTTATCGAGACAATATATACCTGATTCGTAGAAGAGACTTTCTAATTTACTGATACTTACCTGAGCAGTTGATTTTATCGAATACGTCTACTAAGTATAAATTAAGTGACTTTAATTAACTCCAAGGAGACCGAACTTTGTAGAACAAAAATTCGTTTCGTGACTTGCATAGCACAGAGTACTAAACCAGCCACAAACGCAGCCACATAGGTACACCCTCAGCCACAATTCGATAATCGAGATGCCAAGATCGGGCTAGCCCAGGGTCTGATTGTCTGGCAATGCAGCGAGCAGTACCAGCAAATGAATCCCACGTGGGCAAAGACAACATGCCTGCTGCTATAAAATTGCACGATACTCCCTGATATGACGACACAAGTAACTTCATGTTAGCATGGATGACCTATCTAGTTTGGATTGGTCTTCGGCCAACGCTGGGAACGGGAATGGCAACAAGGCGCCGCCCATGAATTCAATGAATTCAATGAGCCCATCTACATTCTATCCGACACTACGACCGACCCCTTCGCCGCAGCCCTCCAGCCGATCGACACCCTTATCGGCACAGACGTCGGCAGGCCCNGACTTCGAAGCCTGCTACCTCGAAGCCCGCAACCGACAGTTTTAGCAACCTAGTCAACTTTGGTAGCACAAAGAACAACACCAACCTGAGTCTCCGAGAACGACAGGAACAACTCGCCGCAGAGAAACGCCAAAAGGAAGAGGAGCAGAGACGGAAGCTACAATCACAATATGGGGGTGGCCAGTTCTGGGATACCATAGGCCAAGGGTCGGCTCCCGCTTCACGGACCGTGTCCCCTGGTATTCTGTCACCTGTTAGCGCAGTAGGGAGCATGAACGAGCGGAAGAAAGAGGACGATGACGCCGATCTATTCGCAGCCTTTGAAAAGGATACGAAGGTCGACAACTCGAGTCACTACCCGCCACCGATTCAACCGATTTCTAGGACCAGCACGCCTGCCAGCGCCGCCAAACTCGACCTATCCAATGCCAGCGCATGGAATAACAACCCCGCACCGGGTGGGGGCGAGCTTTATGATGATGATGACGATCCTTTTGGCCTCAGTCAGTTGAAAACTAAGCCTCAAACTAAGCCACAACCTACGCCAGACATAGGGGATGATGATGATTTTCTTGGTGACCTGGGAAAACCAGTGGAGGAGGTTCGGCGGAAGACGCAAGCAGCCGAGCCGCAGCGACAACCCGGGAAACCCATCGATGACTCGGATTCGGAATCCGAGCCTGAAACGTCTTCTAGTCACCCCGATTCGGACCCATTTGACAAGGCAGTAGCCGAACTAGTTGAAATGGGTTTCACAGCCGAGAATGCAAGACGCGGCCTAACTGAGAGTGGTGGTGGTCTCAACGTGCAGGCCGCAGTCAGCTGGTTATTGGACGATGCTCATAGACAAGCTCGTAATAAGCGGAAATCGCCAGGTGCCCCTCCCGAGCATGCAAGGAGAGAAGGCAGTCGCCCTGGGGACAATCGTGGAGCTGCCTGGATGAAGAATAATGAGACTAGGGCAGCGCCCTCGCGCGGAGATTCACAGTCGCCAGCCCAAATGGACGACATTTCGAGGAAAGCGGCTGCTATGGGGTCAAGCTTGTTCAAGACAGCAAATTCATTATGGAAAACTGGCCAAAAGCAGGTGCAAAAGGCAGTGGCTGACTTCCAGCAAGATGGTGGCGACCCAAATCAGCCAAAGTGGATGCGTAGCGCACAACAGGATCGAGCACCGCCTAGGAGAGAAGCAGCTCAGAATGCGACTGACGAAGCTTTAATGCTGGAGTCCGGAAGACGGCCCGAAAGGCAAACATCACAGCATGGCTCAAATGGACGTAATACTTCCCGTGACCACAACCCTGTTTTACCCTCCCGGCCATCTGGCCAGTCCACTGTGCCTAGATGGCAACAGTCTGTACCATCAGGCCCTACAGATCCTCGGGCGAGATTGAAGAAACAGGCCGTAGAAGAGGAAAGTGCTCAGGCATATGTTAGTCCGGCCAGAAGGAAGAAGACTACGCCACAACCAATACAAAAGACGGAACCCGAAGCCGACCTTCTCTTCGGTTCATCGGCTCCGGCACCCATTCAAGCGGCACCTCAGCGCTCTGCGCAAGCTTCCCCAGCATCTAAACCAGCACCACAGAGCGTATCGAGGCCCATTAGTCCTCGGCCCCCTGCACCGACAAGAAACATACCGACTATCTCCTCTTCAGTTTTACAAGCGTCTACTCGCCACCGTCTCGATGGAACAGCACATTTTAAACTCGGCGACTATGATGCCGCACACACAGCGTATACTAGTTCATTGTCGGGCATTCCACAAGGCCATCCAATTTGCATTGTCATTCTCACCAACCGGGCGCTAACCGCATTAAAAACCGGGAGCCCTAAACAGGCAGTCAGCGATGCCGATAGCGCAATCAGCATTATTGGACCTTCACGTGGTGAAGGCGAGAAGGTGGTGTTAGGTGATGGCGAATCACGCGACATGAAAGAATTGTATGGAAAGGCACTGAGTCGAAAAGCGGAAGCGCTGGAACAGATGGAGAAATGGGCAGATGCCGGAGACGTATGGCAACAATGTGTTGAAGCTGGAGTAGGCGGTTCAAATGCGGTTGCAGGTCGCCA
>JAPESX010001026.1:0-12145 GCA_029590615.1 Nemania bipapillata | reverse complement strand
TGTCGGCCTGGCCGGGCTGGCCGAAGCTCCTCAAGGCCGTGATGAAGCTAACAGGGGTCTGTTCCTGGCCGAAACGAGCCTCGGCAACAGCCGCAAGGGCAGCAGTAAGAGCAACTTTGGTATACATGTTGGATGATGTAAGTTGATATAAGATATATGAGAGAGGCAATAGGCAATTGCTACTGAATATACACTTTAGGATTGAAAGAAGTGAATGTGCTGTAAAACCGGCTGGCGGTGGATGCGAAAAATGAATGTCCAAGAAAGAACGTGAAGAACTGAATAGTTCACAGAACCGTACAGGAAAAAAAAGAAGCTAGAGCTCAAAGAGAGAACAGAGAATGGGTTGATGAGTAGGAAAAGAAGGGTCAACAACACAGGTGACGAGGCAAGATATATATACAAGTGCAGCGCAACGGGGCGGCTCGTCAAATTGGGAAGACCATGAAGGACCATGGTCACCACATCTGATAAGCGCCAATGAGGCTCCATGTGTCGATCATACCGTAGGTACACCAAGATGGGATGGCGATACCAGACCACGTTATAGGGGCTCATAAACGAAAATCTTCACGTTCGTCTCATCTTGCCAGTTGCTAGTGCTTCGCGAGCCGCCCCAGTGAGAGGCTAACCTGGTGTTGAGGCGGTCGACGACCCTCTGGCTCCATACTGTCTCGCAATGGTCATGGATGTGCTGCAGGGTCTGGCTAGGCGTGAGCCCGGCCACCAAGGTCCCAACCCATTCTCTCATCGAGTCCCGGGAAAGATCCCGAAAATCCGTTTCTTTTCTCCATATATGGGATAAGTCATCTCATTCTTCTACATGTATGTTTCTCTTGTCTTTCCTGTCCTAGTCAATGATATAGGTACACGTACTACCTACATGTAGATCTGACAGCGATGCTACCATCGAGACTAGCCACTTACTTTACCTACTACTGACAAGGATTACTCAATCTTGACCCTTGTACGCTGTAAGAATGAATGAGGCTCTGCAAAATAATTGAGATGCTATACCTACGGTAGTTTATACCTATAAAATACTTGCAACTCCATACTATATATCGCATATCATATATTGATCATGCTATATATATTTTTCCGTCTGTTATCATTGCAGATACACTTGACTGTGAAGCTGTAGTGAATCCGACAGTGAAAACTAAAAGTTTGGAGATGCGTAGATAAACCATGCAATTTGCTATGGTCATCTCGTATTCCCAGGAGTAAAAATTTCCGGAAAAATAATGAGCGTGTCGGGAAAAAAAAAATGGAAGAAGAGACTGGGATGCTTCGAGCATCTAGACTATCTCCCCTACGAGCGAGAAGGTATGTATGTGGTTTAGGCCTAGTTATTCCGAGGGTTTCGACCCATGTGTCTGGGCTTGACCGTTAGCTGCGGAAAAGAGTAATGAAGAGGGACATTTCCCCATTACACGCTATACCTAGATGGTAAAATAGGAGATCGCCTCCTATCCGGGGAACCCATCTACATCTATACAGAATATGTATGTACTTAAACATACATGTAAATGCCACCTATCGATCGATCTATAAAACTAGAGATATAGAATGAGTTGGCCATGCATGAGATGTGTCCCTATTCAAGATGAATAAACATCATCTCTTAAGTCATCTGTCAGTTTTCGGCGCGTTCCATCCATAATATGGAGATGCTATAGCGCTATACTACTCCTGCTATGTGCTACTCCTCGCCTAGTTTCCCGAGATTTAGGGTGACAAGGGGGCCGCCATCAGACCCTAGACCCCTGTAACGCCCTGCACCATTTTAGCGAGACTAATAAAACGCCTCCTCACAGGGATCCTTGAGACGATTTCGCAACCTCCTGAGTTTGATCTCAGCTTATCTAGATCTCATAGCGCCACCTGGTGTAGCTTCGGTAAATGACGACATCTGACTCGCGTGGAGGGTAGGCAAGTATTTGTAGGGGAGCAATATGTCTATTTCTTAGCTGACTATTTTGTACGTACTATATCGTGCTATATAACTATATATCCCAGTACCAACTATGGGAATTTGCAATGCCCACGAGTTAAGTTCCAGAAGCACCCATCCCCATCCCCATCCAGTAAGTTAGGAAATGCACTGCGCTAACGACCAGAGGGGCCTTAAACATGTTGTTCGCTTGAGATCAGTCCCCTTATTAAATTTAGGCACCCTCTTTTGTAGAGCCCTAATTCGCCGACGTTATATGTTGCGAGGGATACTTTAATACAAGAGGCAGCCAATGCCCCCGCAAACGTCTACCCGCTCACTCATATGTTATATATTCTCCAAAACCCCCCAGGTAGTAATACCACACACTCGATACAGAGGTATTTCGTGGGTTGTTGAACGGTACCATGGTCGATTCTCATCACTCAGCCCAGTTAGAAAGTTTTAGGATTGCCCCCCAGCGATATTAGAGTGTCGAATCAAAAGTAAACCCGTGAAATAGTCAGGGACTTTAGAACTAATTCAGCCTTCTAGGCTAAGAAACTGAGGATTCAACTAATTCATTGCATACGTACACTCGAGTTCATTGTGTCCAATCATTTCTACTTATAAACAACGCCCTTATTGCACTTTATAAGCCTATCGGCTAAGCTTAAACAAACCATCCGCAAACTAATATTTGTTACATATGTAGTATGCAAAATATCCCTGTAGGTTAGAGAACTACAGTTAGCTAGGATTGCAGCGACAAAGCCACAACCATGATACCAATACAATAGTGCCAATGGGGTCCAAGGTTCATAGTAAGTTGTCATCGAACAGAATTGCAACGCGATATTACAATACTAAAACCAGAACACTTTCGAGCTAGAAACCTTAGCCTCTTTTAGTCATTTGCATATGAGGCCTTGACATAAATTGTATGTCCAATCTTGAAACAAGGACGAACCTAGTAGCCAAGGTAAGTGTGTTCCCCATGCATATAGCAGCATGCCAGTCGCTGTGGAAATGATGGCAAGGCAATTTTGGAACCGGCCAAAGCCCATGGCTATCTGTCCCTATTAGATAGAACAACGGAAAGACTGTTGTATTGTCAATTTCGCTATTCGACACCCTGAAACTAGTCCCTTAGCACACTGCTTTGTTTAAATAAGAAGGGCTTACCAGAGATTTCAGTTCGTTTTATCACATTATCGCGAGCCAATCTTTGGGAGCCGTTATGGAATTTCGAGATTTCAGGTTGACCAAAAACCTGGGTACGAGATCAGCAGTGATCCTGATAATGTTAGATATAATGTGCCACATCATGATTGAGGAATCTTGCCTCAGGGCATAGCCACTACCAACCTTGAGGATTCACAAGAAGGCCACTGTGAGGTACAAGAAGCTTGAATAAAGAAACGCATCCCTGTATATAGATAGGTAGGGAGTACCCGGGGGCAATAATCTATCACTTACACCAAATCAACGAAATCTAGCAAGCCTGAATAGTCACCTAATACGGACATTCGCATCCGTCAAGACAATATCTATATTACAGTCTCGAATCCAACATGGCTAGACAACTAACAATACAGGACCGAGGACAGCCTCACACGAGCAGGAGGCTAGAGCGAGGCAGATCCGACTACAAGCCAACTGCCTTGAAATGGCCTTTCTTAACAGTGTTACTAGCAATCATTCTTGTTACCCTCGCTTTCTTGAGCTATGCTATCTACATTTTGCCCACTATGGGATCACGAATAGAATACTCTGTGCAAGGTGCAGAAGTAAAAAGGGCGGATATTTTTCTTGAATTGGGTGTGGCCATGCGGAAGTCCACTGATTATCGTCGTCCTGGTCTCCAAACCGTCAGAGGTCGGTTCTCAAATATGATCAGAGAGGTGATCATAAGGAGCACCTCCCCTCCATCATTCCCACCCTCCTACGATAAACCGACCGGTAATATTGAAGAAAAACTTGTCACAAGCTCAGCTCTTACCATATCTTCGCCAATCCCTTCTATATTGGTGGATGATCCTAGCAAGACTGATCTTGACCAGGGAAGCCCAACGGCAACATCAACGACATATCTATCTCCAGTTATACCATCGCCCATAACTATACTCACCAATATTCCTAGTCAAACAATGTCCACATATTTTCAGACTGCATTGATAATACCGCCGCTCTCGGTAGAAACCAACAACCAAGCAAGCCCAACGGTAACTATCGCAAGCTCTCCAACCTCTACAGGAGTTCATACCGTAGTATATTATATCAGCACCGGGGAATACTTTATCGGAATGTTCCTGCCTACTATCATTGCCAGCTTAATAGCAATATTCGTGCGAGTTATTAGTACCAATGCTAAGATTTTCCAGCCATGGCATGCTCTCACTCACGACCGCGGCACTCCCGGCCGTGATTCGCTCTGTCTTCCGACAGGTGGCTGGCAGTCTATCGCAATGAGCATTCGGTCTATATTTCACGGGCAGGCAGTTGTCTTTTCTACAACTTCCTTAATGTTATCGTCGGCGTTACTGGTACCTCTATCAGCTGAAGCTATCGCCCTAGATTTAAGAGGGGAAGGATGTAAGCGAGGGGCCTTAACCGCTGAGAATTGTGCCTGGGTCCTTAGTGCTTCCGCATCCGCTTCAAAAGCTTCTATAGCACTCCTTATCCTCATGAGTTCTATAACGGTATGGCTACTTTTGGTGCTAAGGAGGTGGCGCCTGGGTGTTTACACAAACCCGTGGAGCATCTGTACCCTCGCCTCACTTTCTTTAAACCAAGAAGTCCAACAACTTGTTGCTAGCACGAAAGGGCCCCGAGGGGGTCGGGAAAAAAGCATCATAAAAAATAGGCGTTTCAAGCTAGGGCATTTCCAACGTGTCAATGGGAAAAGGGAGTATGGTATCACGGCATTAGATGATTTGGACGATATCACAGCTAGATATCAGCATACTCCTCCCGGCGACAACGCTACTAATGAATTTGAGGAGAACAAACCAACAGAAGATCAGCACCATACACCGTTTTTCATGCTCAGCTATCTCGGGAGATTCCTCCTACTCTTCACGATTTGTGGCGTGCTTATTCTGGTTTTATACTACTCGCAAACGGGTGGCGATACTGGGTTTGAGAATTTCATTGACGGGGATTCATTTGGTGTACGATTTCTCTTCACAAGCTTTGGCGTCGTGATCGAATTTTTTTGGTCTTCGTTTTACGACAGTAAGTAGCCCACCCACAGCTCTTGAACCTATTGAATTGTATTAACTATTGAAGGTATCGCTATAATGAGCCAGTACCAACTCCTAGCTAGTGAGCCCCAGGGTGCGGGTCGATCCATCCTCCTAGCACCGCCTACAAATGCTTTCTCAGGCCTCCGGCATGCGGTCCGTGTTCGCCGCGTCTTCTTAGGTGCCGTGAGCCTAGCTTCAGTACTGTCCGAGTTCCTCGGCACCTTCTTAAGCAACGTCCCTTTTCAAGTTACATCGACGTACATGGTATGTCAACTGAGCATCTGGATGAGTGCTGGAATACTATCTCTCATGGTATTACTTATAGCCATATCTTCCTTTATTAGGTGGCCACATATGCCGGCCGACCCGACCACCATTATCGGCGCCATGTATTATGTGCACGATTCCCCGATGATCGATAGATTTGAAGGGCTAAGTGGGTTAAAAAGGAAAGAAAGGGACAGTCAGGTTATGGGGCTGTCGTTGCAGTACGAGTTGAGTACGATAAAGGGTGTGTCGGGAGTATTTGGCATGAGCGTAAATGCTGGTAATATGAATAGTGTGTGATTATAGGGCACAGTGATGATTCTCTACTTTATCAATGGCAGGGCCGTAGAAACAAGAAATATATTTTCTAGGTAGCTTAGCAGCAGTTCGAGTTCAATCAGCCCTATACAGGTTATAGGCTAGTTTCCTTACTACTATAGGGGCTCAAGTTAAAATCGTTTGGTACTTCTTAGCTTCACTGCGAGACTTTTAAGCCTGTCTAAGATTAATATCAACTATTCTAATGTAGCTAGAGGGGATAGGCTATATAGATATAAATACTCCCCAAACCCTTGCTTTTAGACTATGCTTATACTTGCAGTGCTTGTGTTGTGAAACAGGACCGCAGATTAGCTGTCATGAACTTAGTCTCATAGGATCACCCTGCTTTTGCTATATAAATAAGTCATCTGAACTATTCTCTACAGTCCTATAATTACTTGTTATTGCCGGCCCCCTATTCGGCCAAGAATAAGATCGACTGCATTGCTCCTACGCGTTTGGCCCCCAGACGGCGGGTTGTCAGCTACAAATGCAAAGGTCTCTACTGAAGTGTCTAATTTAGAACGCGGTTTTCGAGATATCAGGTTGAATACCGAATACATTGTTATGTTATCAAGGTTGGGGTTGCGATTCTAACTCAAAACTAGGTAATGTTTACATTGGGAATTGGTAAGGCATGGGTTGCCAAGGAGGTCTATTACTTCTCGGTTCCGACGATAATCTTTTGCATGAATATATTAACCGAGTTATTCCGGGTGCCCGGAACTGGGCCCCAATTGCCCATGAAACTACTAGTCATTACCTTAACTCAATATCAGCGAATCATAGCACTAAAAACTTTCGCATAATCGCGGCACAGTTAGCTGTGCCTTGGTCCTAGCTCGTGAAAATGAACCTCACATGTGGCGTAGTCATGACTTCCTGCACATACCTGAATGTGGCCGTGCTTCTTGTTTCATGATTTACTGGCGGTGATATGTTTTTGACAGCAGTCATTGGGTGATTGTGTTTTCAGCTCCCATGGCTAGGCGAGTGGCTGGTAAGCTTCAATCACGGGTGTTGACTATCCACCTCTAAATATGGCTCATTATGTAACAATTTCGTAGCTGATGCTCCTCCGCGCTTCGCGCTTAATCCTTCACCCTATCGGCAGGATTGGGTGGGTTGTAGGGGCGTCCATTCGACCACCACGAACGTTATAGGTATCGGTTCCGTGAGTCTGACAAGGAAGCTTACCCCGCGGTTAGGTAAACAGGTCTAAATGGTGATATATAGATAATTGGTTAGTGCAATGCGGCTGTACATTTGGCACATCCCTAGTCACTACTCTACATACTCGTGGCTAATAATAGTTGGCAACCATCCTCCGCCTCTTCTCTTGAGTGTAAATGGATAAACCTCCTGATCATATCATGGTGAATAGCGTCGGTAGAACTAGAATTTTGAATAGGCTATCTCTGCGCTGCAATCCTGAGCTAAATTGGACTCCCTTATAGAGTTATATATTACGTGGTGGCTGTGGGATCTGATCTGACGCACTATTTAGAGTATGTTGAATGTTACCATTGGAACTCCTTGGTCTAATCTACACTATCAAGTTTCACACGTTCGATTGTATACAGAGACGATTAATTCCCGTTGGCTAGTTCTCCGGATGACTTGGACATAGCCTCACGTTGAGGGATCGTGTGGAACTTTGTGGCCTGTCTACAGGTTTTCCCGTTAAGACCAAATTCAGTCATCGAGGTGAGGAGAGCAATGCAGACTCGAGTATAAATAATTTAACTCTTTCCGCTGTTTAGACTTGGATCTAGATAGTTCACCACCAAGCATCTACTCAAGCGTCCATCCAAACATTAACAGCTACCTCACCTCACTTCATGAGTCGTTCTCTTTACCAAGTCATAGTCATCATCTGTGCTATCATCACTCAATATGCGTGCTTCTACTACGGTCTCGCTCTTGCTATCCACCTCAGCCTACTTGGCACCAGCATCGGCGCTTTCATTGCCGTCTCAGAGGGACCTCGACCCTCGGCTTGAGGGGAAGAGGGCGCCCCATGTAACGGCTTCTCTCGATCTAGGTGACTTGGATAAGCGAAGAGTGGTGGATTACTGTAAGTTGACTCCCAGGCTTACCCACCCCTGAATAAAGGGGCCATGGTTGGCAACATGTTCAAACCGAATATTTATTAAGTATAAATAATAGGCATCGAGGATCCTGCGAGATCCGGCGTGTGCGTCGCGCTGTCAGGCGTCGTCAGCGCCGTTGCGTTTGGAATTGCCTCTTTGGTGAAGGCGGATTCCGATGCGCAGGACTGCTCGACTCATACTGGCACTGCGGATAACGTTACCTGGTCTGTGTACGCAGAGGGCCAACACTGCGATACTACGGCTCAGCTCGGCACGATTGCGGGAGCGATTACCAACTATCTCAGAGCCCAGGGTTCGAATGTTTGCGGAGTCCATTGCATCCGGTTGACTCATGGCGGCACCTGGGAGGGTTATGTCACGCTGGCTGCGAATGGCGAGTCCATTAGCAACTACTACTGTGGTTCCGCATTCCAATTCGGCAGCTGTGGAAGTGGTGGTGAGAGCGATGTCTAGGCTTGGAGGTGTCTTTGCTCTCTAGTTACAGTTTTCACTTTCTTCATCTGAAGGCAAAGTGAGAGCTGTTAACCCGGTAAAGCGGCCTCTTTATGGCTCCCTAGGATTCTCTTCTTTGACACTTACTTGATCTTTTTCTTTCTTTTGTTATTACGGCGAATTCTATGATTTCTAGCTTAGAGTGTACATTTTCAATTACTTCTATTAACCTATCCGTCCTATTCCTAACTATGAATTATCAATGCGCTTTGAATATTCCTTAGGTTATATATGGTAAGTAGCGTCCAAACTTGTAATATCTTTGATGTCTATCTGTCCGCTTTTGGACTTAGACAAGGTTAATTACATTGCCGTGTAACATAAAAAGTACGAGGGTGCCTCTGCTTCCTTGAATCGAGTTGGAGGACGTATACTTAAGCATCTTAAGTAAGATAAGATACCGGTGCTAATACGTGCCACTCATCACCACTTATTTGCCGATTAGCTAGTCAACCCCTCATGATTAATACCCCGGACAATTTCACATATCGCTTGGCGCACTCTGTGTACCCACCCGTCTCAATACCAATCGACCGTCATTACACGATACCGTAGGGCTGCCACGATGACTTCAATCGTAACATTCGGTGCTCCGGGAAAAGGATGGGTGTATCATAAAGACAGGAAGCTCTATGATCTCACCCGCAATGAGCTCGCGCCGTGTCTCTCCTTTGATACAACGCAGGGTCGGCCAGATACGGGTGTCATGATAGCACCCAAAACGACAGCTTTGGTCGTTGTTGATATGCAGAATTTCTTCTTGCACCCAGAATGCGGCAAGCACCCTACCGGTCTTGAGGCGGCTGAGCGTATCATCGAGGTTGTTGCGAAGTGTAGAGAGCTTGGAATCCAGGTATGCAGTACAGAATAGCATCTCCCTTGATAACCTGGTGGTTCGCTCTCTATAAACGCCGTCTAGTGCCTCTAATGTCTGCACAATATGAAAGCAACGGCATTCTACTGACCAACTTATTTACACACAGTTAACTGACTTGAACACCATCCTACCTAGATTATTTGGCTAAATTGGGGCCTGACGGAAGCAGACCTCGTCACGATGCCGCCTGCTGTTCACAAGAACTTCTCTGGCCAACTGATTGACTCCAAGGAGGATACCAGAGCGCCAGATGGCAGAGCACCAACACGTGGTGGTTTTGGCTCAGATATGGGTCTCAACCGCGGCAGACTCCTTAGTACGTAGTTCGCCAGGTTATTTTATACCAATTTAGTTATCTTGCCATCGGAAAGCAAAAGTTTCGTATCCAGGCTACGAGTCTATTTCAGGAACTTCATGTACTCTTGAAAGAGCGATCAGACATACGACCTTCAAGAGTCCGTCTACTAACCCCGAATATCAATATCGCAGTGGCTGGCTCTTGGAATGCGGAGCTCTACGAGCCTCTTCTCGCTGTAAGCGACCGGGAGAAGGACATCTTCTGCCCCAAGAATCGGATGTCCGGCCTGTGGACGAATGATGCGCCCCTCCATGATGTGATCAAGGACCGTTTCCGCACACTGCTATTTACTGGTGTCAATACGGACCAGTGCGTGTTAGGAACGCTCGTCGACGCATATAATCGTGGCTTCGATTGCATCATGCTAGAGGACTGCTGTGGGACGCCAACACCAGGCGGGAAAGAGGTTACGGCATGGAATGTGTCGGTAAGTCTTTTCACTGTCTTATCCCTACCGCCTACCTACCATGCATACTTGTCTACATTTTTAAGCTTATAAGTTTACGTTCTCTCGTAAGAAATATGACTAACTATCTGCGTAGAAAGGTTATGGCTTTGTGACAAACAGCAAGAGTTTCTGTAATGGCACTGGACTGAAAACAGAGGATGAAAAGCTGGTCTACTTAGGAGTATCTAGCTGAAGCCTAGAGATGAGGGGTTCCTAGTAGGGATGTCTAATATCTTGACTAGTTTCTAACAGAGACATAAGGAGTCGGGATAAATCGGATGACCGCGCAAGTTGAGATGACTTATCCCGTCACCTCGTCATGCACATAGTGTCTTCGTAGCAACTGTACTACCTGCATGGGTCTACTCGTAGTCAGCGATACTATCAACAATAGAGATGCTTACGAATAGGACTGTAAGATCCGAGCGCCTAGTAATCCCCAATCGGTTGAATTGAAGATCAGGAACCTTCCGAGTTCAGACCTTGAACTCCTCCCTCCCCAGCAGCCGCCAAGATACAACCCCAAATTCTCTTTAGCCGAGGCACGCTTGAACTCGTATATTACGGCGATGCCCATACAAAGCGAGGGAGTATCCGAGAGACACGGAATGGGCGATGAAGTAAACATAAATAGAGGAAAGGGGCAGGGGCTAATTGGGCGTACCTGATGTGACAGGGGATCATGCGCGAGGATAATAACAGTCACAGCACGCTTCTTCCTTGGTAGAAACATCTTGCAACGCTGGCTTGATAAACATCCTATGAAGTGAATTCTTAACTATCTCTTAGATAAAAGAGATGACAACGCTCTCTATTCTTGCAGCATGGCTGCTAGCTGTCGCATCGGCTCATCCGCTTCTGCATCCGAGATCATCGCCATGTCCGCCCTTCAACAAAGGCACGATCAATATCGCTTCGTATCAGCTTTACCCTGAGAACGTGGACTTTGACGAGCAATCATGTCTTCTCTGGTAAGTGTGTGAATGAGAGGGTGGGGAAGCACTCCCCCTTCACTACAACCATAAGAGCAATCACTAACACAACCACAGTAAGTTTCGTAGGGGGTTACATCCCAACAACATCCTCGTCTTGGGCGTACACGGAATTTTCCGTAATCGTAGTCTAAGGGGCTAGCGAAAGAACGACATAATAATAAGAAGAACCACCCCCAGATATCGGTTCCCTCTATAACGCGTCAGTGGTCGTCTACGATCCATATAAGGCATCCGTAGTCTCGACCATCGAGTTCCCTAACATAACACGAACCGTCCCCTTTCACATCGGGGGCGTGGCAGTGAGTGATTCCCGAGGCCTATCTAATTCTTGTGTCTGCTATCTTGGGCGAGTGTATAAGAGCTCCTCTACGAGCTTAGAATGTCGTGTTTATAACTTCTCGCGTTTCCTACATCACGCTCAAATCGCAATAACTGACGCTGAGCACCGCAGTGGGATCCGTACGCTAGCAGGAACAAGAATAGCAAAGATGGCACGGGTAAACCCGTGGACGAGATCACGATTCTCGTCGACGCAGCACCAGCACAGTACGCATCCCAGACCTCCTCACGTCTCCTACCTACCCCTTTAATTCCGCCACCCGTCCCTCCCACCTCCTACACAAACCAACAGAGACTAACCCCCCACCCACCATAGCGAAACCGCCGGCCGCGACGTCTCAGGCGACAACTACATAATCCGCTGGGATGCCTCCGCGCAGCGGATCCTATGGTCCACGAACCTCACCACCGTGACGCGGGGCCGGTACGGCGGGCCGCAGGACATCGAGCACGACGGGGAGGGGAACATCTACGTCCTGGGCACCTACCCCGGCACTCTCCTCCGCATCTCTCCCTCCGGGCGCGTCGTGGACGAGTGGTACGTCCCCCCTGCCTCCCCCNGGCGCAGCTCTCGACCACGCGATCCTGGGCTACACGGGCCTCGCAGCCGTGGACGAGAGCACGCTCCTCGTCAGCGACGCGCGCAACCGGAGCGCAGCCGGCGGCGCGCTCTACCGATTCGACATGGCCGCGGCGAAGGGAAAGCCGATCCCCGTGCCCATCGCGTACCCAGGCGGGACGAACGCGTCC
>JAPESX010001025.1:0-12146 GCA_029590615.1 Nemania bipapillata | reverse complement strand
GCCAAGTTCGTGATTCATTTCGTCGGTGATATCCATCAACCGCTGCATGTCGAGAACGTCGCGCAAGGCGGTAATGGGATTCATGTGACTTGGGAAGGGCATGATTTCAATCGTAAGATTTTTCTTTTCCCTTCTCGATTTTGACTGCTTGCTCTTTTTTTGCTTCTAAAAGCTGCCCCGTCGAACCATGTAGATGGGAAATGCGATATCTAACTGAAATATGTAGTGCATCATGTATGGGACTCTAGTATTGCAGAGAAGATGCTTGGGGGGAACCGAAGGAAACCGTATGATAACGCCTTTCGGTGGGCTTCGGACCTCACGAATGAGATCGAGTCTGGGAAGTATCTGGCTGCGAGAGCATCGTGGATCGATGGGATGGTCCTCGACGATCCCATAGCGACTTCGATGATTTGGGCAAACGAAACCAATGCCTATGTCTGTTCTCACGGTAAGTAGCTAATACGTCTTCAAACCTTTACTATGTGTAAGCATTCAGGAACTGACCCTACGCCGCTAGTCTTCCCGGAAGGTCCGGCAGCCATAGCAGGACAGGAGCTTGCGGGAGAATATTTCGAGAAAGCTGCACCAGTAATTGAGCTGCAGGTCGCCAAAGCAGGTTACCGACTCGCGGCATGGCTGGATCTCATCGCCGAGAGGATGGCGGGGGCGAAGGAGGATTTAGGGGAATTGTAACAGAAGCCTTCATCATCATTATATTGTTTTGATCAGATTGCCAGAGAAACAATTCCTTATAGACAAAACACTCAGGATGATCCGGTTTGAGTTACAGTAGAGATCGGTTGCGCCGGATTTACTTGGGATGAGATACTCACTCACTCTGACACAGCAAAGAAGGATTTCGAAGGTCTTCTTTATCATGAGTGCCAGCCTGATGGATGCTACGTTTGGAGTGCGGGTGTTTGGAGGAGGAACAGAGACTGCTGGGCCACAAGAAATCCCATTCACGACGGCATCCCCACGGAATTTCCATATGCCCCATTATGTAGGGGAGCGGGCTCACATGATATTCAATATTTGGCCGAAACCAACTCGCAGCGTCGGAGAATAGACGCCGTCTGCCTCACCCGTCTTACAGCACAGCAAAGCACAGCGCATGCACACGGCGGGTATGGATGTATGTAGCGCAGCAGGACTTTCCATACAGAAACAGGAAGGTCAATGCTGTAGTGTATAGATAGATGCGGAGGAGGTGCGGTATACGAGACCGCCAAATAGTTCCGAACACAGCGCCTGATACCTATCGAAACATCTGCTGCTCCTGCTGCTCAACCTCGTATTGGGGGTGCCGATTACCGATCCCCATCGTCTGAATATTTGAAAATCTTGACCAGATCTACACTGGGGGGTTTGGCACTAATCGAATATGACAGCCTCGCTTCGCCTACTAGACCTATGTATGTACATACAGACAGTACAGAATAGTGTGTAGCCCCTAAAATGTAGTGTATAATTACAGTTCTGTAAGCGACGGTGGCCGAAATTGCTCAGAGCACCTACTTATCCCGCAACTGGTTAAGCAGGTTCACGGGTACTGTATCTAGTCATAGTGTAGGGGTATGTGGTTTCACCCTATGTTTGGGACGAGCAGAGCACCAGTCGCCGCCGGGGTTGAAGGTTACATGCGAATTCAAGAATACGGGTGTGATTACGATTACGGTGATTGGGAATGCAGCAGCAACAGCATCGTCTCTGTCTCTGTATACCTAGTATGAGACTCACTTTACTCGACATCAGACACCAGCATGTAGATACTATATTCCGTAGCTACCATCAATCGTCTATTCCTATAGGTAGTTTAATACTAAGTATGTCTTATAGGCTTCATCTCCGAGTAATCGGGCTCAAAAAGGGGCGCTAGACTACCTAGTCAGATTGAATTTGTACTAAGAGGCCCATTTAGGTGTAGGGCTGTTGCCAAAGTGCAATGAAGCTGGGTTCCTACTTTCTAATTCGGGTGGGCTAGCCGAGTAACTAGGGTGCCTGGTGAGCCCGCACTATGTGCGAGATGAGGCACGGAGGCTTAGCACATTTACATAAGGCCGTGATAGAGGCTCAAGGACTTTTCTCCGGAGATACTGCTGGACCGTAGTGCAGGCTAGACCCTGGATAGTATGCAAGGAGCGTTGAGCGGTGTCCACGCCGCAGCCCAAATGACCCCGTGCCCCTGGTGGAGATGCAGAACTATATATGTACATACAGAATATGCAGGTACATTAATTAATACAGTTCTGCGCTGGTATGTATGCATGCATGTCTCTAGCTATTTTGTACGGGGCCACATCGCTAGTCCAGACCCTTGACAATCGCGATTAATAATTCTATGTAGATATTCTGCACCGTTATATTAGGTCCACTCAGGTCCACATACGGCTACCGAGGGACGAGCGATAGGCCACTGAGGTAGACTGTGAGGGTTGAGGTTCGGAGGAAAAAAAAATAGAATTTAGATGGTCTTAATTAGACTCGTGCCCCATTATAAAGAAGGAAATAAACATCAAATGAACACTAGTTTCTACCTGTCGTACCACGAGTGTAGAACGCTTTACAAAAGGTGATTTTGGGATGAGTGCATCCGGTTTGACCATGTATGTAGCATAATAATAAGCCGGAGACGCTTAAACATGTTTTGGCCTTAATAACATGCCCGGTGCGGCCGGGAGGTCGAGGCAACGTCGATCTCATGTCTGGGCGGTAAATCATATAGAGTGCATATTTTGGAACAGTGCGCTGGAAGGTCATCCATCGTTGCAGGTGGTTGAGCCAGCCAGCCAGAGACGTAGTAGGAGCAGGCGCCAGTTTCGCAATTTGAGATGGCATTTACTGTACTTGTAGTAGTGATGTGAGTGGACAAGGGACCTCAGCAAACAAGTAAGTTTCCGACCGGCTCTTGGGTGTCCCAGCGATCGACAGCAGCGATAATCGACAGAACGCCAAGCGCCCGATCATTTTCCTCTAGAGGGTTGGCAGCGATGGTGGGAGAAACACGAATGATGTCAGTCTCTAGGCGCCCATATCTCGTACCCAGCCTATAGTCTGCCTAGGTAGGGACAGCAGGGAGAGAGGTAGAGAGATACGATACAACCTTGATTAATCGAGTGAATGAATAAAGAGGACGGCGGCGGCGGTTGGGAGGTTCTTGTTCAGCACGTTTCACGTCAGAGCCCCCTGTATGAGACGCTATGGCATCTCATCGGCCGGGGAAGTCTCTCTTCTGAGTGGTCAATGCAACGGAAAGTGGAGTCCGCCCAGGCTGATCTGCGACGTCCATAGCCTCAAGACATAGANTGGGAGCTTAACCAACTCCTGTTTCCCCACCAGCCTTTACCCAAAAGGAGTCTAAAAATTACAGTAGACTTTTGCTGTACATACACTAGCATACCTACACCACGCTACAATATGCAGGCACACATACTTAGTACTTACTTAGCTACAGCATTGTAGTATGTTCTGTAGTGCATGCATGTCCAGAGATGCATGTCGGATCTCGGCAATCGATAAGCTAGTGCTTAGGCTGCTGCCGCCACCGCCGCCGTCGCCGCCTCCTCTTCCTCCTCCAAACATTGGTTCTGACCTCTCTCCTTTATTCCCTCAATTTGAGGTCGCCAGGATGCTTCGTTACCCTGCAGCAACACTTGTTCCAATAGTATTGACACGAAAGCTGTTGACTCCTCGAAACCAGAGTATCAACTTCTTTTTACCTAATTGTATCTGTTTATGGCGACGTAGGATCGATTCCTGTCTGTCTAATTTAGAGCTTCCTTGGATAATGCAAGCAAAAGGTACATTAGATTCACTAATGATGTAGATGACCTAGGTCACTGCCAATGGTCATGTAGGTAAGTTACAGTATAACAACTAGGTAAACTATTGGTCAATGGATCAATTACTTTCTATACGGTGCCTAGTCTACCTATGTAGTAGGTAGATCGAAGCTACTGCATCGGTATCGCATACCTACTGTACTAGTTGGTATGGAATCAGACCGTCTTAATTAAGCATCTTGTACCTGATCGTCGGATATAGTCTTCGAGTCGCGAATCTCGACGTGACGCAGGTACCACCTAGCTGTCTGATATCTCTCATCTCCATCATCTCAATAGCTAGATTGGGTATCTCGAACCAATCCACCAGTTCCCCCGCTCTCCGTGGCGTAGTCTAGCGCTCCAGGGCGGCTGCACGGGTTCTCCAATCCTTCGATTGGTGTCTTCGCCTACAAAATTTCCCTAGGCAAGATTCGATTAAGCTCTCACATCCTTGTCCAGTCTGATGCAACTTGGGCTTCGAGAGAAACTCCTCCCGCCTGCCCCCCCTGCTCCTAGTGTCTAAGTTATAGCCACCAGGATCATGACTCCTTGGCAGACCCTGTCATTTGCTCGCTTCAACCCTGTTATACCCTCTGCCATTTTGTTTTGAGTATGTGGATACGGCTCCTTTTCAGGTCCCTGGCTGTTGCCTTCGTCCCTGGCCTCAACGCATGAGCCGTCCGAGAGGCCGGCCTGCCATAGCTCGGCAGAGCATATAAGAGAAAGTCTTGGCCGTCGTTCTCAACCTCGTTTTAGTCCAACCCAGTTCACTTCTCTCAGCCCATTTTACTTACTCCGGATTCCTATCCACCCTTCCTTTCTCTTTCTTTCTTGAAGAATGCGCTGGTAGTGTATCTTGTTCATTCGTTCCTTCTTACCGCTATTGTGACTAGCCTACTTCAATTCAGCGTCTGTGACACTCTTTATTCAACCATTCGAAACCGGTCTGGAACCATTTCTACAGCAATTTTCAATTCTCGCCTTCAAACCAGAGTAGTGGAAAGACTCGTTTTTGTCACGCCTTTTCGTCATCTTCAAATTCGCAAATATGCAGACTAAGAACATTCTCCTCGGGCTCCTCAGCCTCACGGCTATTGCCGAAGCTTCTGCTATCAACCGCCCCTTCGACAGCATTTTGAACCGCCGCGCCACCCGATCAGTTCAAAGCCGGCAAAACTTCAACGCCAATCGATTTGGCAGTTAGTAATCACCAAATTCTCGAAACAGCAGGGGAAACTAACCAGTGGCTATAGACGGTGGAAAGAACAACGGTGGAAACAACAACAACAGTATGTTGCCGTCTTATCCGATGCATGTTTGTTTCTTCATACTGACCTCTATTAGACCAAGGAAACAACGGTCAGAACAACCAGGCTGGCAATACTGGTAACACCGGTAACAGTAGGTCACGGAAGTCCACAAATGCAGTTGCATCTACTAACACTGCTATGCAGACAACGCCAACCAGGCTGCTGTCACCCTTGATGCCAATGTTATCCAGACGGGCTCGGCCTCCGATGGTGACCCGGACACTGCCAGCGGCGAGGCTGCTTCCAAGACGTGAGTATTGATCATGAGTTAATTAGGAGTACGATCTAACATGAAGTAGTGACACCGCCAACTTCATCAACTTCTGCTCAGGTAAAGATCTGACCAATGGTCTCCAGAAGACGGGAGGTTCTTGCAACGGTATTGGTGAGTCAAATTCGCTCTCTTCAAGTCTAGCTGACCTTCTAACACCCCACAGTAATGGGTAACATTCCTGCCAAGACGAACATGGTGTCGACCGTCATTGTCAACCCACAGAACAACGACAACATCGACGCCAACCAGGACTTCACGATCCAGGTCCAGCTCGCCAACTTCGCTCCTGGTACATTTACCAATGCTGATAACACATACTATTCGGCTCCCCAGGACTTGGATGGCAGCGGTAACATCATTGGCCACACCCACGTCACTGTTCAAGACTTGGGCAATCAACTCAACCCCACAACGCCTCTCGATGCTAGCCAATTCGCCTTCTTCAAGGGTATTAACGATGCCGGAAACGGAAAAGGTCTTCTGTCAGCTGCTGTTGCTGGTGGTCTTCCCGCTGGTAACTACCGTCTCTGCACCATGTCTTCTGCTGCCAACCATCAACCCGTGATCATGCCCGTTGCCCAGCGTGGTGCTCAGGATGACTGTGTCCGATTTACAGGTTTGTGCTCAATATGTGTGCTATTCTATCTCAAAGAGTACGACTAACTGAGGGACTTAGTTGGCGGTAACAACAACAACAACGCCAATAACGGCCAGAACGCGAACAACGGTCAAAACGCCAACAACGGCCAGAACGCCAACAACGGCCAAAACGCGAACAATGGTCAGAATGCCAACAACGGGCAGAATGCCAACAATGGACAGAACGGCCAAAACGGTCAGAATGGTCAGAACGGCCAGAACAGTAATAACTCAACGGGGGCGCAGACCGGCAATAATCAAGCTAACAACTCGCAGAGTAGCGGCGCACTAGGCGGCATAGCTGCCCCTGCTGTCACCAACTCGGGTGACTCTTCGAGACCCTTCTCGGTCAACGGAAACACCTTCGTCAACCAAGCAGCCGCTCTCCAGCGCAGCTGTGATATACAACAGAACGCTTGCTCCGACGCCGCCAACTCCGGCAAAGTTGGATTCACAGTGAACCAATGCCAGGCACAACAACAACAGTGCCTGGCCGCTGCTGGAAATTAAGAGACCGGATAGACGGTTCTGTTGTGGAGAAGGGAGTTCACCGATGAGGTGTCTGTCTGAACCGCCACGCTCCAGACTGGTGATGGGGACGCTATGCATGGGGGACGGGCCTGGGCCGGTCTAGTCACACATGTTTCTACGGCACACCCGGACCATTTACGCTACTGCCACTACTGTTTTCTCGGGACTGTTCATTGGGAGGGAGTTAGAGAGAGGGGATGAAAAACGACTATATTCCTAATCACGGGGGGCTCGGGCACTGGATACCTGCCGCCGCGGTGCTGCATAACATACTCTCTGGTTTTTAGAAGGCTATTATGTATTTTTTCCGCCACCCTTTCATTGTCTTTATTTATTTATTTTTCCTTCAAAGGCTTGGGGTGGGTTTGTCACATAGCGGTCAGTTTGGCTACGAATTCGAACAAGCACACTTCAGCAAAAACTTCACGGCTTACTTACTATTTGATGCGATGTGACATGTGTGACTACTTACGACTATGGCCTTGATGACGTGAGAGCAAAACTTATGAACTAGTCTCCTATGAGGTGGCAGCTTTTCTCTCCCCTTTCCTTGCTTTTCATTCCCTGTACTGGCCCAAGCTAATTTCTGGTGGCGCCAAGCAAGACACGGATAAGGTGCACTCCGTGCTTCAAGTTCCGTCTCGAACGAACCCCTTATGTCTCCACCCTTCCCCCGTATCCATCCAACCAGGACCCGTTTCTCCCGTACTGTGGCTTGCATGATGCGGTGTGCGGCCGCTTGCCGAACCGTTGAAGGCGTTGTGGTTGTGGGGGCAGTAGTTTAAAAAAACAACGAGCACGTGCTTTCGAACATTTAGTTTGAGAAATCCTGCTTACAGCAGACAGAGGGAGGGAGGGATTTTGTCAAGGACATGTGCTTAGCTTAGTCAGTCGATGCGAGATGAGCTGCAAAACATTGGAGCTTGCTTCATTCACCTCACAGTAAGTCAGCTCCATGGCTTCTACGTCGCGAAACAGCACGTCGGTGCTGGGCACTACGCTATTTCACGTAGCTAAAACGCTGCCAAGTCGGACACATAACCAGCTGCAGTTACTCATATATGCTCTCGTTGTTGGAGCCATGATATGATGTTTGGTAGCTGTTCGACGATTCTCTGGGCGTTGGTTTTGTCTAGGGAGATAGATGAAATTATCTACCTTGGGACAGTGAAGCAGTAAGCATAATGCTGGTTTATTGTCTACGAAGGTCTCCCCGAGGCATTGATCATGCTGGCAGTGAAGCAGTAAGCTGGCATCTTGAGCGAGACTTCAAGGAACAAGGAACATAATACGAGACTTGGTCTAGAACCCGCATATTCGAGCAGGTTCGTTTAACCTAGTAAGTGGTGTGTGTGTATGCGTTGTGTCTAATGGTAGTTGTATAAGACGCTATGTTCGACTTCTTCTATTTTCAGTCCGACAGGTGTGCCCTCTGTTCCAATGACCTTGCTATGACAGCCAGCATTTCCAGGTACTGGGAGCCAGATAACCAAATAGGACGCTCCAGACTCGATCAAATAGAGGTGTGTATAGCACTTCACTGGTAGGCACTGACTACTGCTTTGCCAAATAGAGAGAGCAATAGATTCCGCCTCTTTGACGCCCACAATAGAGAAGTCTAATGTATACTAGTTGGCACCACGGCCTCGTCATACACTACATCTCCGTATCATCTTTCCATTCCTCACCCCGAGCTGCTAGCAGCCTCTATTATTCAACTTGGAGACCTCAAGACGGATGGAATGAAGAGGTGTGTCGTGACGTCTATGGCAAGGCAATTTATTGGGCGCAGAGGTGCAGTAAACAGACTATGGTATTTGGATACGGAGTTTGCTTTGGTAGACTTCTGGGGCACTAGAGCACATACATAATACCTAAAGCCTCTAAAGCCTCTGATAGCCTCTCTAACTATAAGCTCCAAGTATAGTTTCCGTACATACAGCCAGCCCTCTTCATATTGCGATGCGCGCTGTATTAATATATCATAGGCAAGTAAGTGCCATAAACTCGTCTATCATTGTTCCGTTCGACAAGTCATGTTGGCAAACACTAATCTAGCTGCACTGATGATATTTAGACCAACTACTCCTACTTTGTTATCTAGAGAGCCCCAATGCTAGGTAGAGGGGTTAGAGGGGTTTGAGCTGATTTGTACATTACGCTATCGTGGCCCCTATTTACACCAAGGCCTCAAATCTCCAACCTTTATTAAAAAAAAGTAATTAACCTAAATAACGAGTTTGTGCTCCAGATTACACCACGCGAGGCCTGCTAAGGGACCAGAGCATCAATACTAGATAGACGAGAGAAAACACCAATACACAGTTCAAATCGACCAGTAAAGAACTTCATTCCTCGTTTAGCTGTGAAGTACAACTAATGCATATTGGGCTTAGGTGTTCTATTATGACGTTGGTCACCCACCCAATCAATCAACCACATTATCATCTTCTTCGTGACCAGGCGCGCCGGAATCGTACATGAGGTCTCAGTTATGGAGACCCTGAAGTTGAAATGACCACCAACTCGTTTCCAACAGGCATCTTAGTGCCCGAGGGCTCCATGCTCTGGCGTGCTCGTGCTTGTCCGGCAACGCTAGAATGGCTGATGAAGCGGCTGTAGCCAGGATAGCCAAAGTATAGCCGGAAACGCCGAGAAGAGAAATGCAGTGGGATGGAGAAAGTAGAAATGTAGAAGTTGCATTAATTAGCAATGCGAGTAAATGGGCGTTGCATATTCTGCACTGAAAACCAATAGAACAGAAAGCCGCGACTAACTTGTAGCTCGAATCAAGGAACAACAGGACAGAATGATAAATGCCATGAAATGTCGTGTTACACATTACACGACGCAATGGGCCGTCAAAGAATATACAGGGTATCGTGTCCTTCAGTTCATCAAATGCCATGAATCGGACTGCCACCCCTAAGTGACTAGTCAGAATCATCAACGATGAGGGTGATATTACATCTTATTGACCGCTGCTGCCCGTTATGGCCCGAACGTCACTCTCGCGCTCTTCAGTATCGAGTCGCTTCCTCCAGTCAGCCAGGCTTTCACTCAGTCCTAAACCATGGCCCTCGTCCTCTCTTTTGGGAGTCTCGAAATCAAATGCATTGGAAAGACGGTAGCTTTTGTTCCTCGTCTCCCAGTGAGATCGAAGTAAGTCGAGCTCGCTAGCTAAGCTTTCCAGGGCCGCGCTGTTCCTTGCGTCGCCCATTTCTCCATAAATGCTCTCGGCCTCTGAGCTTTCCTGCCGGACATGTCCTTTGCCATTTACGGTTGGGGTATTGGCATTTGTATCGGAATTTATCCGACTTCGCCTTCGGTAATTGCCTACCGAAGTTTCGACTTGGTCGAGAAGGAGACTGACTTTCTCTTCCGCTACTTGGGCCCGATGTTCGATCACAGAGTTTTCTTGCTGTAATTCATCAAGCTCCTTTTCTCGAGTTGTTAATTGCTGCCTTAACTCATCACTAGATTTCTTGGCCACGTCGCGTTCATTTTTAGCCATGTCAAGCTCTTTCCGAATAGTCACAAGCTGCTGTTCGAGTTGTATCGACGACATTTTCATCTCTTCTTCGAGTTTCTCGATCTTCTTTTCTAGCACCGATCGCTCCGCTTGCCAATCAGCTGCTGCTAAGTTGTCGGGAGCATCCAGTCGAGCCTCGAGGTCGAAATTCTCATTCTGCAAGCGAGTATTTTCGGCCACCGATTTAGATAGTTCTTCTTTCATCCGCTTAAGCATCTTCTCGGTGCCTTTCACATAGTGAACAGCAGATTGATAGTCTTCTTCAAGCTGCACTATGCGACGACGATAATCCGCCTCGGATTCTTCTGCTTGAGCCATAAATCGCTGTTTTGTCTCCTCGTGTGCTGCAACTGCCTCGGCAAGTTGCCGTTCAAGTTCAACAGCACGAGTTACGTCCGGAGAATCTGTGCGGGCTCCTATCCCTCGAACACGAGAAGGACCTGTAGGGCTAATACCTCTCTCCTCTAAGATACTCTTGAGCGTGTTATATTGAACGGTCATGGCGTTGGTTTCCAGCTGTTGGTTTGATAGCCGATTTTGAAGCTCGGAATTTAGTGCTTGAAGTGTTTGTGTATCCCTAAGGGCAGACTGTATCTGTCTACGAATACTAACGCCTTCCCTACTAGATTGCTCCTGATATGCTTCAAGCCCAGCAATACGTTCTTCAGCGCTGCGAAGCTTGTCAGCAGCCATATCCGCTTCCTGCTGGTATTTCTTAACCAAGTTGTTGGCCTCGTCGACTTGGCTTTGAAGAACAGTGATACGATCCGCGTCGGCTTGATTACCCTTGCTTGGGTCGCCCGTGAGCTTCTCTAGCCCTGCAAGAACGGCTTGGCGATGAGCATTGGCCTCAGCTGCGTTACGTTCCGCAAGCTCCTCAGCGTCGTGGAGTCGTTGGTTGACTGCCGCTAATTCGGCTATGTGTGCTTCGTGCTCGAGCTTGAGCTTATTTAAACTTGCTTCGGCAGCTTCACGTTGAGATCGCTCTTCGTCTGACCGTCGTTCAAGATGGTTTCTCATGTCAGTTGACATGGCCACAGCTTTGCGCAGAGAATCTAACGCATCTCTTTGTTCCTGGGTGTTCCCAGCGACATCATTATACTTGGCCTCAAACTCCTCCTTCTCGATACGTAAGAGCTTGGCACTAGCGACTGCTTCGGCTGCAATAACGGATTGCTCTCGGGCATCGCGCTGAGATATATGCAACTCGGCCCTCAGTCGTTCAATCTCCAAAGAAGTCTCTTGTTTATAAGACTCCAACTCTGCCATCCGCTTTTTTGTCGCACTTAGAGTCTCGTCTGCGAGTTGGCGTGTACGCTTCTCGGCCGCGAGATCAGCACCAACACGAGACAGATTGTTTTGGAATTCCTTCTGTAGATTTAGAGCCGCAGCAAGCTTCCGGCTCATTTCAACGCTGTGCTCAACGGCATCGGTACCACGTTCCGTATCAAGTTGTGGTGTGCTCACCGCACTCCCCGTTTGAGCAGCCATCTTTGCTTTCGCATAGACTGCCTCCCGGATTGCGGCATCGCGCTGTCTTTCTGCCTCAGCAATCTGTTTTGCTGCAAGAACGGCTTGTTTGTCCACGGAACTTTGAACATTGGCCAGTTCTTGCCTCATAGCTAGGAGAGCTTCTATTAAGGGCTTGTCTTCATCATCAAACGTTTCGGCTCCTCGCCCATCTAGTGCAGGACTTAGCGTAGCATTCGATGTATAACCAGATTTGCGGGCCAACTCAAGCTCTGAGGCGTACCATGCGTTTCGATTTCGTGCTGAATCTAGTTCCTTTAGCAATGCAACCGTCTGCGAGTTCCTGTTGGATCCTCTCCGTGACAAGAGACTACTTGTTTGTCGAGTCGGTGGCGGTGGAGAAGAAGGCCGGTTTGCGGTAATCTTGAGGTTGGGTTCAGTACTGCTGTCCACTGAACCTTGACCACGAGCTTGCCGAGACGACTTGGCCTTAGAGGCCTCAGCCGGAATGTTGTCGGTTCTAGAGGCGCTCCTTGGCTGTTGGCTCGGCGTCCTACGACCAT
>JAPESX010001024.1:0-12162 GCA_029590615.1 Nemania bipapillata | reverse complement strand
CGGAGGGTTGGGATGCGCTGTCGGTGGTCGTGCTGCTGCTCCCGCTGCCGCCACTAGTGCTATTGCCCGAGTCGGTAGTCTTGATTACAGTCTCTGTTGGTAGCAGGCTCAGAAGTGCACTTAGAACGCTCATCTGCAGGCGAAGAAAGTTAGTCATCGTGTAATCGAGTGAGTATTTGAATTTGGTGGGGTTCATGGAATAGGATGTAGAATATGGTCCTTAGACATGTAGCCACGGATACGCGAAGTGGATCGGGGGGTTTTCATACCTGCTCTCCCGCACCCGTCAGACCGTTGGGCTTTCCAGACCAGATAAACCCACACATGCGGCCATTGTCACCGCTCGTGCAGGTTTTAACCGCCGCCGCAGCACTTGACTTGAGTACCGGGAGAATGAGGTCTGCCTTGTACGGGGCCAACTTGACGGTTGAGGCCAGGCTTCGGTGGAGAAAGGACTTGTAGAAGGTCATGTCTGTGTTGCAGTTGGCAGGCTCGCAGGCGATTTCTTTGGCGACCCCAGAGGGGAAGAATACGTCGAGGGTTTGCTGCGCCAGTCCATCAAGTCTGATCATCCACTCCTTGTTGCCTTGCGTCGAGTTGTACATCGCTGCAGCGCTTTCCAGAGCCAAGCCGGCTGCGAATGAAAACTGAGCCTTATTGACTGCAACAGGGTTTAGTAGGAGTGAGATTTTGCGGATGGAAGCGGAAGCGAATAAAATTGTGGTCATACTTACTTTCATCACAGTTGGTGGCCTGAGTTCCGTCGAACACGTTGTAATTGTCATCTAGCAATCCCGAAGCTGTGAGGAAGGCGAAGGTGTCGTAGACCGAGTCAGTCTCAGTCTTATTGTCCCCGTTCAAGAGATTCAAACGGGCCCCGATGGTCGCCCAGGCTACGTTTGCAAGGGCTGGGCTTTTCGTCAATATCATGGCCTAATAGTTGTTGGAATTATCCACACTCACTAGAGACGTAATTGTAGCCATTGTTGGTAAGATATATCTGCCACCTCAGGCCATCCTTACAAGTACCATTCTGGACACGTCGAGATTGGCTAGACTGCTCGCTGAAGACGTTTTGTGCCAGGGTAGCATAGGTCAGACCGTCCACCCCTGGCGCAGTGAAGTTCGTCTCGGCTGCAAGCAGAGCTGCCATTCCCCAGATGGCCTGGTCGTCATTGCCTTCAGACGCCGTCCAGTTCGGTGAGAGGAAGTCGTCGTATTGACCGCGCTGGAATAGAAGACCTTCTGAGATCTTATCGTCGTACTGGGTGTCGCCGGTGCGGCTTCTGTAGTCTAACATGGCTGCCCATAATGCACCGCCGGTCCACCAGTAATAGTCGCCATCAGGGGGCGGGCCAGGTAGGATACCGGGGATCTCGCCGGTGTAGAAGCTCATGAGATCCTCAGCGACGAGAGCCGCAGCTTTCTTGATAGAATCTACGAGACTGTTAACATGGGGTTGGTCCACATGGTCCTCCTCCAAGGACCTAATCCTTACCTGTGTCATCTAGGTCTACCGTCAAGGCACCAAGGGCTCCGGAAGCAGACAGCAAGAGCTGAATAAAAGAAATAGAAGAAAACCTAGCCATCTTGAAATGCTGTAGCGCAAGCGAGAGACACAAGATTCGCAGCTAGTATGTCGAGAATAGCAATAATGTGGTGGTTGAGCACCTATCTAAATCTAAATCAAAAACATGTAGCAGCCATAGGAATTCCTTTTTAACTAAATAAAGAGAAGAGCATGATAGTCACGATCCTCGTGTAATTTCTCCATTACGGCACAGCGAAGCGGGTAACAGGGGCTCAATGACAGGGGCTAGTATCCTATACCCCTGGCACTTACCTACCTGCATATGTATGGGTAGGTTACCTACATACAGATTAGACTCTAGAGCGTCGGCTAAGCCCTGTCATGATGGCTGCCTATCCTTGGCTTCCTCGTCTTGACATTCTCAATGCCTACCTAGGTTAGTATATCGTAAGGAACTTGATTCATGTGCCATCCGAAATTGCTACATGCCTACAGATAGGCTATTACCTAAGCGTATTCTGTACAAGAAGCCTAAGCGCCCGGCACGACAGCCGAGATCTATGCCTGTAGGTAGATATATGTATTAAGAACGATAGCTCCATTCTAGATTTTGCCAAGACTAAATTTAGTGCACCTGAAAATAACGCCCGTCGGATTTACGACGTCATAGCTCGGAGCTACCGGTCTGAACGAATCGAAGTGACCGATTGAAGTAGGTACTTTAATTACCTTCATCTACAATTTACAAATATGCAGAGTAATTATTCGAGGTTTATACACAACTCCGTCATCCTCCACGATCTGCTATGCGCCAGTACTCCTATGCAACCAATTCGCATAGACTCCCACCAGAATGTCATTACGCCCTTTAGCCCAGGCCCTATCGAGGCCGCGGCCCAGAGCGAATCTGGCGCATTTCTTTTTCACAGCATCTACGCGACCGAGATTCCTAAACACGGTCCCGCGATGCCCGTCTCCGACCTGCGACTGCGCAGACACTCCAGATATGCCAGAAGGTCTCCCAATTGACTACGAGGGTAAATTGAACGGATTGATCTCGAGCTATGCAGAGCAGGTGCTCGTCTGTACTGGACGGAATGACTGGTCATCGCGCATTGAGGAAGACAACAGCGGCGATAACCTCGCTGCTGACCTAAAGGAGCTCATTGGCCGTGGCGGAATTTACAGCGATGTGAGTCTGCCGCTCAGCTAGCATATACCGACTACGTCCGTCTAGCTATTCTGCTCCCAGAACGCGGCGCCGGTTCCACCCAGTTAGAGAGTATAGCTGACGGTAAGTGTATTTCCCGGTAGCCTTTCCACAACATCTCCGTTCTCAACTCCTCATTCCCATCCTCCTTATCCCGTCGACCCGAGATCCAGACTACATCCGCTTATCTACTGCCGAGTTTCAAATACGTACCATTTCTCCCCAGGGTCTCCTTCGATGCTGTGCAAGCCCTAGTCAAGGGCTATTTGCTACCTGAGAAGCTGCATCCTATGAATGATGGTCTAGCCCAGATACATAAGGATCGGCTTCTTAGAAAAGAGCCTTATCGACATGTACTGCACGGTGTTCGTGACGTAGACGACGTGTTGGTGCTGATATGTGGGCATGGCGGTAGAGATATGCGATGTGGTGTGATGGGACCTGTACTGCAGGCCGAATTCGAGAGACAGCTGCCGCAAGCCGGAGTCGAGGTTCTCTACGGCCCGCTCATCGATGAAAGCGTCTCCGCGCCGGCGCTATCAGGCACGGGAGGAGAACCAACTCATACGGCACGGGTAGGTCTCATCAGCCACATCGGCGGGCATAAGTTTGCCGGGAATATCATAATCTATCTTCCGCCATTGTTCAAGAATAACGCCGGTAATCCTCATCCCCTCGCCGGCCATGGCGTCTGGTATGGACGCATTGAGCCCAAACATGTTGAAGGAGTGATCCAGGAAACAATCATCAAGGGAAACATAATCACAGACCACTTCCGGGGAGCTATCAAGCAAACCGGAGAGATCCTTCGTTTATAGCTGTTACAAGGAACGATTATGTATTATATTTTTGGATATACGGTATTGTGGCTATGCCACCTCCTACTGACTATACTAATCGTTATAGGTAAGCGGTATCAGTGTCACTCAACGTGATAGGCGTATTTGTAAATGTTGAATACAATCCCCAATTGCCGATGATGATCAATTTCTAAAAGACTAATGTTATTTGACAAATTGCTTCTCAGGTCGCGTGTCGCGCTATGAATGCTTTCGTAATAATACTGAAAGCTAGTGTATGCGTTTCGGTACTAGTCGAGGATTCGCTCGATGCTCTGGTCCACAAGTCCATAAAGCGGTGAGGGCTCTGTTGGGATCTCGGCTGGCGGGTTTCTCCATCCCGAAGGGATGAAACAGGAAACCTACGATGTGACTGTAAGCTCTAGAATAATTATAGAATATTAGAAAGGACTTATAAAATTGGGGGTGTTTAACTAGGCCTAAAGGGTTGTATACAGATGTCTGAAATCCTAGGCGTGAAGCGGGGTTCCGTCCCACCATTATCTATCTCAATAAGTGCACATGTCTACCGAACAGCCGCCAGCTCTTCTAGGATAGAATTGTAAGAACACATCGAGAGACTTATTCCACAAAACTATGTATCGAAGCCATCTTATGCATGCGGGCTCAAGCTAAGAAGCGGTCATTGTCCCCTGCATCGCTTCAACTTATGAACACCTAGAACTCGACATGGCCAACAATGGTACGACACCTCGCGAGCTCTGCAGTTATTGTGAACGAGTTCCTCTCAATATCCAGCAAGTCAGGAATGCTGAAAAAGAAACCATAAAGAGATTCACCGAGGGTCATACCAAGAGTAAGGTCACCGAGTGGGATATTGGCACGCTAGGTTGGGTTTGGCGGAGTAACTGTAAGCTCTGCCGCTTCGTCAGGGCCATCTTCTACGAGGACGAGAGAACAACCCAATTGCCTGGACGGCGCTGGGAGAATCCCGAAACCCCGTTGTCTATACAGTGGACAAAGGGGAATTTTGGCTTAGACTGCTTCACGGTTGGTAAGAAAGGGGGGACTCTTGCCGGGAGAAGTCACGTAGAGATATACTATGTACAGAATCCAGAAATCGACTTTCGCGTCGATGCGGCATTCTGTTTGATGCCTAGCACTAGCCAAAGCATCGACTTTGGGCGGCTAAGAGCATGGATTGACAAGTGTAAGCTTAAGCACGTTGGACCTTGCAAAAAGGCTGCAGGTATAGCTCACCATAGCAAGCTGATACAGGATGCATACCCTAAACTGCATGTTCTGCGGCTCATTGACGTCCGCGACATGTGCATCGTCGAAACTAACACAGTCCACCCGTACGTTGCGCTCAGTTATGTTTGGGGGTCAGCCGTCAGCCTGCGTCTCACTACCTCCAATAAGGCGGACTTTATCCAGCCAGGAGCTCTCCGACAACACCAGTACTCACTCCCTCGTACGATTAATGATGCAATATTCCTAGTGCAGAGGATCGGTGAGAGATACCTCTGGTGCGATGCTCTGTGCCTCCTTCAGGACGACCCTGACGACGTCAGCCGCGGCGTCAAGACGATGGACCTGGTATACGAGAGGGCTGAGTTGACGATTGTGGCTGCTTGTGGCCATAGCGCCGATGCTGGCCTTCCCGGTGTGCACGAGGGTACTCGACTTGGGCCAAGATTTAGCGGGGAGATCATACCCGGCGTAGAGCTTGGTGGTTATATGGCCCTTGAACAGCGAATGAGATGTTCCGTGTACAGCTCGAGAGGGTGGACGTGAGTATCCTCGCCTGCGGTGTTCTATTTGCTCGATTATGGAGTAATTAATTAGGAACTCGCTAGGTTGCAAGAAGAGCTACTGTCGACGCGGAGCATCGTTTTTGTAGATGACCTGATCTATTTCCGTTGCCGCTCGACCACACTGTTTGAGTTCTTCGATTCTGGATTGGACAACCGAACTGAAAAGCCCGTAACTCCCAAAACAACCTCACTATTGTCGTATGCTATGCAGATGGCGAACCCATGCATTCAATTCCAGACAATCATCCACCACTACTCTCGGCGGTCACTCGCAAATCAGGAGGATGCCCTGAACGCTATGGGAGGTTTCATTCAAAGGATGGTGAGGACGATGCAGTGCAAATTCATTCAGGGACTTCCCACCGCAATGCTGGACGCTTACATCATATTCGGAAACCGGGCCATATCGCTTCATAGAAGGCCTGGATTTGCTAGTTACTCATGGGCAGGATGGAGGGGCAAGATCGACTTTGAGACGATCGATAGGGATCTAAACAAATGGCTTGATACCAGCACCTGGATCGTATGGTATAAGAGGAGCCCGCGTGGCGTCTTGAGCCTAATTTGGGACAAGTCTGCTACATCGGATTTCCCCTATGATGACAATAAGTTCGTCAGCTATCGGAAGAGACGGGCATTCCAATCGCCCGTGGCGCTGCCCTTTGCCACCAGTCGTACGCAGCCAACAGAGAGCCTACGCCGTGTCACCACGGCGGTTCCGAAATACCCCATGTTGCAGTTTTGGACTCTGTCGGCTTTCTTCAATATCCGAGCAGCTAACAACGTCAAAAACCTTGCTTTCATTGTCGACAAGCTTGGAACACCATGCGGTGCGCTTTATCTTGACGCGCTAGAGGGGTCGACCTTCTTTGGGTCGGCTAAGCCATACGAGTTGATAGCCGTCTCGGAAAACAGTAGACTTAACCTTATCTCATGGCTTGGCCCTACGACTAGCGCACTGCCTAAATTTCGGAAACTGTTTGACACCGCGTGCTATTACAATGTAATGGTTCTGATGTGGTCCGACGGTTTGGCAGAGCGGCGCGGGATTGGGTTTGTTCGAAGGGACGACTTCATCACCAAGAGCCTGCCACCGGGTGTCAGTTGGAAAGAGATTGTCCTTAGCTAGGCTATGTCTTGGGGCATATATCTAGTAACTACATGGATAGAGGCCTCACACCAGCCAAGGTAGAATAGAATGCTCATAGTAGTTAGGTTCCATAGATTCTTCAACTCAGTGGCAGGTATAAAATACTATATTAGGTTTAGCGTTACTTGGTGGGTCTAGCACGATTGGCTTGCCAGCTGTAAAGTGTACAGCACAGCTGATTGACATCCGGCGGGTATCTGAAATTTCCCCTTTTATGTCTAGTCGTAGGAGCATTCTCACTCTGGTCGATAATTGATCTCAATGCACAGCAATGCAATGAGATGGCTTAGCCAATTGAGGGGGCCTGTACAGGGCATTCAAGCGCTCCTCTCTCATGGTAACAGTTGTGTATCGTTTGGGCGGTCGTATCCAAGTCTCAGGCTTGCCAGTAAGCATCCACAAGTTGTACCTTTAAATCGTGCATTTTGGAGCTCCTCTAGATTTCGGACAAAAGCAACCTCCCAATCCACGCTCATCCAACCTGCCACTTCTGCCCAGACAGGAAATGTGCACTCACAAGGCCCGCGATGGATACTTCTAGCTCTGATATTCTCCGGCTCTGCCGGTACAGCGTATCTGTATCGAAAGCAGTATTCGACCTCGAATAAAGATGTGATTAACGCGTCGACGTTCAGCCCCTTCATAATCACAAATAGAGAGCAGGTATCTCCTACAGCTTTCATCCTTACCCTTCGCCCGAGCGCGTGGGTAGACCCCGAATGGCTTGAATCTGGGGATGGAGAAGACCAATGGCCGGCAGGGTTTTTATCAACTCGTATTCAAGAAGCATGGCGCCACGGCCTCTGGTCTGTCGAGATCAAGCAGCCCCAGTTGCAAATAGCAAGACATTATACGCCATTACCGCCATTGCCGTCGTTGACTACTTCAGCCCGCTCGCTCTCCCTCAAGGAGAGGAGTCCCTTGGAGAGTGGCAATGTGAATGAGGTACACGCTTCGCCGAGTGATAAGACAGAGCAAAGCCATGAGCAGCAAGATGAGCAGGCTGACTTGCGTATTCTAATACGCAGAATGGACGGTGGTGAAATGTCGAACTATCTCTCGAGACAACGTATCGGCGATACCCTTTGGCTGCGTGGACCCCATCTAGGTTTCGATATTCCCCGCAGACTGGGTCTTGATAGTGTTCGTGACAACAACACTGAAGTCGCCCATCCTAGAGGTCAGGGTGTAGTATTCCTAGCTGGCGGTACGGGCATAGCACCGGCATTGCAGATTGCGCATAAGCTTTTAGATGGCGATTGTTCTAGCGACGGCGGGGAGACTCAACCACATATATCAATTCTATGGGCTAATCGCTGGGGTGCCGACTCGCTCGGCCGGGAGCAACCTCCTTCACCCCAAAGAAAACCAGGAAATTGGTTCAGCTTCTGGAACAGAGAAGATGCCAATTCTCGTACGGAGATACCAGACCAGGGACGACAGATCGACTTAAAGGGAGTTTCCTCCCTAGCACTCCAGATCCAAGACTTGAAGCGGCGTTATCCATCCCGATTCGACATCTCATATTTCGTCGATAGCGAAGGTACCTTCATCAAGCCACATGACATTGAAGCTGCACTTGCTTTGACTACTTCGGCAAATTTGTCAGGTGTTAGGGGGTCATATTTATCTCCTCCTAGTGTAGATAAAAGCTGTACTTGGCATTCCGCGAAAGCCGTCGAGCTTCTGCCAGATGACAACGATGCTGCACGTTCGGCTTCTTCAGATCCTGCTTGCGCCTGTACCTGTAACCCCAAAGCTGCAATCGAAACATCTGTAGCGCGCCCCGGGGTCAATCTTATATGTGTGTCTGGACCAGATGGATTCATTGGGGCGTATGCGGGCGCAAAACGATGGCATGACGGCAGCGAGATGCAAGGTACCGTCCGCGGCCTACTAGGCATAATAAACAAGGAAAGGGTTTTGAAATCAGATGAGTGGTTGGTGTTGAAGTTGTGACACACACGCAACCACGCAGGAAGACGCGATTATGGGCATTTGTGGTTATATACAGGCTAATCCATTTTGCAAGGAATCACCGAAGCGAATTTATTAGACACTGCCGTGTTAGTCACTTTCAGCTCGATTGCAGATGGTTGTGAGAAGGTTTACAATTCTCTCATATGTAGATGCAAGTATGGGGTATATAGGGACCAGCCCATGGTTCGAGTTTGCAACCACCCAAGAAAAGTAGTGATCATCCCATCCGTTAAAAGGTCTCTCGCCAGCCAAAGCACTTCCACATCTAATACAGGCCCACGCAAATATCACCACGGACTCTAGCAGTCAAGTGTACCTCGGCCTCCAAATCTAACTTAATACCGACTAGGAGAGCAGCTGCCTTCTGGTTGCCATGTTCGTCGGTGGCGCCCTTGAGAAGTTGACCTGTAAAGACGAAGTATGAGAAAAGGATTCGCTGTTTCAATATCTTCAAGATTCATGTAGTAACTTACCGGCTGGTTGGGACAGACCAGATGAAGTAGGCAGCTGTGGCAGGGCCTGAGTCAACGCACGACGACCGCCCCGGGCTTGTCCGTCGGAGTCTGAGTCGCTGTTGTAAGCAGCGTTGTTCTTCATGGGGATGCTAGTGGGACTGGTATTTGAATGTTAGAATCTAGTCTTGGAGATGCTTGGGAATAAATGATGGTTGCTTACGCAGTCTGAGTGGCCATTGTGTCGGATTTAAGCGGATTTAAGCTTAGGTTTGAGGTTTAGAGGTGTGAGATGATAGAAATGTTAATTAACTATTAAGAGTGGGAATCGTGGAGTATCGCGCTGCGATTTCTGAGGAGTCAGGCTAGCTGATTAGATTGGATTGCGAGGTGAGGCTGGCGGATGGTGATGATGATGATGATTGAATGCTTTCCAGCTGGGGCTTTCGCGATGTTTAAATGGTCGGTCGCTGAATATTGACCATCCAATGACTCCTGAGCTGGGGTAAGGCTATGCCGACTGCATACAGTAAAAAGATCGCTGCGTTATAGCTCCACCGCGTTCGTGAAGCTCCTCCGCGACACGAAATGCAATCCTTCTTGCCCCAATGCAGCGCACTCGTTCGATGTATGGCACGATGCACGTAACGAGGAGACGCTGACCGGGGTCGTCTTTGTCAATGGTGTTCTTAAACGTTTCCCACATTTCTTAGCTCGGAGATCAAAGCGTAGAGCCTCAAACACTAAAAGTGCCGCTAACCCTTGCCGTACCGTTGCTGCCCCCGGTTTCTGATCTGAGGATGGCATGATGCGTCGGAAATTATTCATGTAAGTAAATTGTTGGGACAGTAAGATATTGGTTATCAGCCGATAAGTGCCTATCGCGACATGGTAGATGATGCATTCATTCCCTCACATGGGTATGATGGCGCATCTGTCATCCTAAGTCATGTTCTGTACATGAAACACTGTTTCTGTAGCAATGTGGCCAATGCAATCCATCGTGTTTACCAGATTCTCACAATTGCCATTCGAGTTTGTGACTTAGTGCTGTCATTTTCCCCCTATTCGACTAGAAATCACAAGTTCTATGTCTTCTGAAGCCTTCACGCATGACTCTCTTCCGCAAAACGCGACTATTGGCAGTATCCTGATAGAGACTTTTCGTAAAGAAGAGGTCCAAACAGCCCTGAAGGAAGCGTGTCGTGGGAAAGACCCTAAACAAGTCCTTCAAGAAGCCGCCATGGCAGTGCCTATGCTTCTCGCATTGACTATCTGTCCCGCGTTATTAGGGACGCAAGAGGCAATTCGTCAAAGTCAGTCGAAAAACAAGCGCGAAGAGCATCGTGCTCGCCGATGCAACTTAGTCGTGTCTTGTGTAAAACAATCAATTCGGAGTCGTGACATCGACGGAAAGCTAGTCGTGTTGAAAGACAACAAGGTGAGCTCCCTATGTGAGAGTTATTCAAGACTAGTAAGACTAATGTTTTATGCTCTAGCTTTGGATTACAACTACGCCGCCACCTTCACATGATGACGACTTAAATTCTGCCGACGATGGCTACCCCTTTTCGGGGTACTTCTTGCCATATCCAGGCACGAAATACGAGGGATTAGTGAGCACAATCAGCGACGACCCTCCGATGCTAAATTGGATATACGTTGATAAAAACACATACGAAGTCAAATACGGGCTTCGAACAGACGCACAAGAGCATCTCACTGGGCCCTTCGATTGCACGCGGCAGGACCGACGCATGACCTTAGAAGGCTGGGAAGGTTTCGTTGCCGTCGAGGACTATCCCGGTGTCTGGGCTTTATACTTCGATCGCGATGACGATGGTTTAGTTACCAAAATCCCCATGGGCACAAGAGTGCTAGAAGTAGAGCTAACCAGGCGGGAGAAGAAGGAGCGTAAGCCTGAGCCTGACCCTAACCAGGCGCAGACATTGGATGAGATGATGAAGCAGCATAAGCAACAGTCAGAGAAGCAGGAGGAGGAAACCAATGAGTTTCTTAACAACGAACAACCTAACAAACCCCACACACAACCGGAATCGCAGAGTCAAGAACCTGAGGATAGTACTATTAAGGGGTCATCACTATTGGAAGGGACTGGCCTGAATATTCTAGGCATCAGCATAGATAAGCTGAAGCTGGATAAAAATATTGGTGTGGAGGGCAAGGAGAGTCCCATCCATACAGTCCCAACAGGAGCGCCCTCGAGCGCGCACTCGGATAACTTCTCCTTCTGGTCAGCAGGACAGAAGCTAGAGGACGCTGGTGACGCCGCGTCAGTTACGGCAGCTAGTTCTGTCGACATAGGTGATTCAACTCAGGACGGGGTGGCGTCACAGTACAAGAAGCCATATGTAGAAGATGGGCCTAGTCATGATGCCATGGAATTTCCAACCACGTAATAGAGAGAAGGCTTGGCATTGAAGTTGAAAGCTAGATAGTCCTATAGATTCTCGCGATAATATTTCTCTCCCACTATAACGCTCCTGTTCTAGAAGACCCATGTGAGTGGTGCCATATGCTTGCGTAGGTTGATTAGGCAATTATACAAAAGTGCTTAATAACCTGGATAGGGGCGATCAGTTACGGTAATGTGCTTTCTAATGATGTCGGTCTATGTAGACTCCAGAGCGCGTCTCCCAGGGGGGCGGGTTTCATGGGTTGTCTCTTGGGGGCAGGGCTTGTATGAGATCTGGGCTGATATCAGGTGTTGTCAAGCTTCCGGGGTGTTTCATGCGCTTCCCCTGGGACACCCACAATTCATGCAACACATAAACATGGCGGTAAGGCTGACCGGAGTTGACCGTTCTCATTTTTTCTGATTATCCAATAACGCATACCGAGATCTTCATTGATTTTCTTACTCACAAGCCGCGGTTACATCTTGGATTGACTCACTTCTCAATCACTGTTCGCTATGAGTGTAACGTCAAATTCTGAAATAGTATCGAAATGCTCGAAGACTTTTTCGACTCCGCAAAGAATGGCGACCATAATAATGAAGATGGCACAGAGCTTGTCGTAACCGCTCTGGGGACTTCAGGCACACACTATATATGCTGGAAAACAGGACGAGGCGAATACAAGCAACGTAAGTCAATTGTCGTAAACAGGAATCATACTGATCTATGCTAATACGCTGTCTAATAAAGGATCACACGGGCTTCCACCCCAACTGCAAGAATGGTTATTCCCATTAGACGG
>JAPESX010001023.1:0-12169 GCA_029590615.1 Nemania bipapillata | reverse complement strand
ATCATCACCGAGTCCCAGGGCGTCTACTGTCTGACGGCGCACGATACCAAGCACGCGCATATTTTTCTGCTCGTGTTCAAGACCGTCAGCACGTTCTCTGCACTTCTCGCCGTGCTGCGCACCACGCTGCCGGTGCGAGGGGAAGTAAGAAAGCACAGGGCTATGACCAAGCTTTGGGCCTTCAAAGCCTTGATCTTCTTTCAGGTTACACAGGACGTGAGTTCTCTCCACTCCCTATGACGACTATTAAAAAATCGAGATAACCCCGCGCCGACACGCGACATGCGTGGTATGAGAAAGGACACTAACACGATCCTGGTAATAGTTTGTGTTCTCGATCATCAACTCCAAGGCTCCAAAATCGTTGACCGATTCGAAGACCATCAGCCAGGTTGACTTCATCACGGGCCTACCCTCGCTCATCGTCGAGGCCGAGCTCGTCATCTTCTGCGCCTTCTTCCACTACGCGTACAGCGTGACCATGTACCAATTATCCGACGAGCAGAAGCGCGCGGGAGAGCAGTACCAGAACTACGGCTGGCGACTGGTGAGTTCTTATCCCCACATCAAACCATATTCTCAATCCAGCATGGGATCCCTTGCACCAACCCTTATCCCTCCCCACAGAGACAAAAAAAGGGGGAAGGGGAAAAGGAAAAGGAAAAGCTGCTAACGACACATTTTCTTGTTAAAGATTTACAAAGTCTTCGATCTCCGCGACGCCTTCGCGCTCATCAGACTTGCCTTCCGCGTCCGCCAGGAGGTCGAGCAGCATGCGAGGGACATGGAAGGCCAGGACTCGTCCTCGCTTACCGAGCTAACCCCTGGACAACGGCTCGGCAGCACAGGCAGCAGCACCCAGGACGAAAGGAAATCGCCCACCACCGAGGAGTTGAGAGAAGTGTCGGCACAATAGAAGAGATGCCGAGATAAAGCCGGAGCATAGCGGCAGGTGTATAAAGTGTGTCAATTTTACTATAGGGATCTCCAATTGCATATGATTTTGGGGGGTTGGGGGGCGGGAGTTGGCTTCTGTTTAGCGCGGCTACTATATGAAAATACTATCTGAGGCTCTTTCTATCTCCAATCCATGGTACCAATCATTCCCCATCCCTTATCCCTTACTCTACTATCTAAGTCTAGGAGGGGTTGCATGGTCCCAACGTCCTGGTACTGGTACGATTATACTCACCTACGCGCTAGTTTCCACGTGATGCGATACTTGACAGCGTTAACGAAGCACAACCGATAATCCCTACAGGACCGATCACCCCAATCTATGTAACTCGAGAACCTGTCAACGACGGCGATCATAGCGTTCGTAGCACCCCATCGGATGACAGATCATTCTGCCGCTGGGTCGCTTGTTGCGGCGTGGTGAGATAATTGGACCATAGGGGGCGCAGTATGAAACGCGGCGGCTGATGGGAGCCGCTCACACTCTTCTTCACAAACAGCCGGGGATCCCGCGACGTCGCAAGTGACGGCGGCACAGGTATCAATAACCGCCACCATAGCCAACAATAGAACTGCCCTTCTCAAATGTTGTTGAACTTAGTTGCTGAGTTGGAGAAAAAAAAAAGTATTTTGCTGGATTGTATACTAAATTGACATATGTAGGTATGTATACTCTATCACGGAAGCTTGGACTTCCGCCAGAGACTATCTACAACCGCCACAGGCTCGCCACCTCTGCGCCCTATTACGTATGGTGGGAATGGGGATTGGATCAATCCATATGCTAGTGTTTAATGGCAATAAACCTGCTCTCCCTCAAGACTCAAAAAGCGCATCTCTAGATCCCTATCATTTCCCGTTGACTTCTTAGGCTCTCTGCAACCTTTTGGATATCGTTGTTCTTGAACTATAATGCATAAAATGGTACATAGAAGCGAATATGCGTACTTAGAAGTGCTCCTTCCAGAATCGGAACTTGACTTCCCTACATGTGGCGTTTGTGGCAGCCCTCTTGATGTCGCGAGCTGTGATTCGTGTTAGTAAACAGAGCAAAGCGAAAGGGGGCTACTCGTTGACTTACCAGCTACGGAAGGACCGCAGAAGTACACACCCACTGTGGTTTGCATACTGCCCTCAAGGCCATTGATGTAGGTTCGATCGAGGATACCATTGCGCATCGCTTCAAAGATACTGGCGAAGTTGGGACGGCCGAAGTTCGTCCTTGACTTGAGCTCCGTTAAAGGATCGACATCGGAACCAACACTGTTGAGTACGATATTCTGGGTTGTGTCTATGTCGAGCTTCTGTGTAAGGAAGGTGTGAATCTTTAGGAACTCTACACCATTGCTGCCTGGAATGCGGGCAGCCTCAGAACTCTGTGACTCAAGTGATGAAAGGAGTGTCTGGAACCATTCAAACGAGCCAGTGTCCTTGCACACCCAAATAAATTCAACTCGGCGAAGACGGGTCGGCGGGTTGGGACTGTTTCGCAAATGCCAGATGTTCTTCAAGATGGAGGCCCACGGTGTGACACCAATACCCGTACCAATCAAGACTGCAATCTCGTTGTCAAACACATCCTCGGCGGGGGCACCGTAAGGGCCGTCAATGCGGAGATGTGGCATCTGCTGGCCGTTCTGGAGCGCGACTTCGTACATTCCCATGGGATCAACGCCATCATATAGCTTGGCTTGAGCGCCACCAGCACCAACAGCATCACCCAACGCCTTTGTGAAATCACCGACCTGTCGGACGTGTACCGAGACGTAAGGGTCGTAAGGGCAAGATGTGATGGTAAATGGATGCCACTGATAGCTGGACAAGCTGGGCACTTGTAGGAAGAGCCACTGGCCGGCCTTGTACTTGAAAGATGGCTTTTCAAATTGGATTTCCACGACATCTATGATCGAATTAGCTGGCAACGGCATAAGTAAGCCCGACTTTACTCACCGTAAGGATGGCGGACCACTCGAGTGATCTTTGTCGACCGCTTAGCGCGGACTTCACGGTATAGCCGCTCAATCAGATACAACCCGCCTGCAAACAATTCCCATCGCCAACCCTGATAACCAATGCAGTGCTCCCAGAAGAGCTCGCCAGCGAAAGGCGACACGGGGGCAGCAGTGTCACGAACGAAGCATCCAACAGCATGAGTGTACATTCCTAGCAGGAATGGGATAAAGAGATGATGCGTGTACCAAAATGTTTCGAACGACTGTTGTCGAATGCGATGGTGAGCTGTCGTATACATCATCAACATGCAGAAAAGCATAATATGTCCTGTTATACCACCCGCCTGGGTATAGTGGATCTCAATAGCAGTCTGAGGTCTAACCTGCGTCTTTTCGACATTGTAGAAGCTAAGAATTCGTTAGGAGATGTCTCGTTAAGGCGATTAGGAGGATGGCATACTTGACATAATGCGCAGCTACATGCAGAAGCGTGAAAAGCAGCATGGCATAGGCGACTTGGCGATGAAACCAGATATTTTCGTCTAGAGGTAGAAACCTCACCTTTGGTCGGACCCATCTTACCAATGTACGACACACTGGAATTAAGATGAATGTGGTGTCAAATGAGAGAACAAGACCAGCACCTCGCGAGATCCACACCGACCACTTTAGAGAATTCAAGGCAGCCAGTTTGGGCTCATTTGCTTGTTTCCACCTATTCAATTCGTTAGATTACCACACCGGAGAAGTCTCCTGGAGGCCAACATACCAACCGAAAGCAAAGATACCGAAATGAAAACCCCAAAACAGTACGTGGAAGATCAGTTTACTTGCAGTAAACTGCTTCTTCACTAAAGAAACGAGACCCATGGCGATGAGTATAGTCTATTTCTTGCCCCAATGCACAAATCCCCAAAAAGAATTATTGTCGACCTGCGACAGTACCGGCGTAAGTCGATTTGGATTACCAGATAACGGTCGCGAATTGACGTCCAAAACTCGATAATTGTCTTTCTTCTGGCCCGTCTTCTCGCCCTTCTGTCCTCCAAATCTGTTTGACGGCAAACCTATTATCCAACCCCAATAAAATAGAATAAAGAATAACCAGCGAATGAATGAATGAACGGCCTGAACCAGCAGCGGATGAAGCGAAAGTTGGTGGACTAGGAAGAAAGCCGATTCTTTCTACGCCCTTGACGCCAAGTGAAGAGGGAAAGGGACGAGGAAAATGCCGGCTTGGTGGGCAGCGATAAAGTCATAAAGGGTGTGCCCGAGGCTAAGATGTCACTAGTAACCCCCCCTGCAGCCAGAGGCAGCCAGGGGCAGAAGGGAAATTGGGGATCCGGGACAGAAAACGAGGTGTTTTCTGTGAGCAAGGGTAAGGTAAATGATTCAGATGTCAGCTATCTTGAAACATGCGCGGATGTAGAGTTGCGATGGTAGCTGTTCTTAGAGGAGGTGGCCAGGAGAGCCTGCAATCGTTAAAGAGCAGCCAATAAGGGCCAGGGTATCTCGCTCGCTTTCAGGAGTAGCAAGGGACCTGTTCAGGAAAAAGAAGGATCGTGGAAGACAGGCCTTGGTTGATCAGACTTAAGGGGCAGTTTCGTAGGCTGTCTATGAGGTACCGGATTGCACATGCGCCGTAACCTCAACCTCGATCTTGATCTAATAACGGAGCTGGAGTAGTGCAGTAGATGAGACGAGCTTGGTTTGATGCGCTGGAGGGGGGCTGTCTCGCCTAGCCAGGGGTCTCTGTCCAGTTCTGTCTAGTTGTGTAGACTAATCTCTATGCGTACGGAATACGGGATACCACCGAACAATGTGTGTATTGATGGATGGATGGATGGATGGACACACCACACCCTTTTGAAATGGTAATTTATTTTGTCTTCTGCGATGATCGAGGTGGTCGACTATAACATATGTATCCAACCATCCAACCGAGAGGAGGGAACTCGGTGGCACAAACAACAGCGCCGGGAAACGCACGAGTTCAAGTACCTCGTGCAGAACACATGCAAGGAAGCGAAGTGCCTAATTATGGCCACTGAGCACCTCTGTATCCCAATTGACTGGTCAAGACGGGGTGAATTATGGGCCTATGAGCTTTGGCGGGCGGTTGTTTGCCATCGCGGATTCGTCGACTGCAGCGACGGTATCGTGCATGCAACCAATGGGAGCCGGGGGAACAGGTGACACACTGCAGTGGGCAAGGGGTCTAGAGGGACCGGGGGTCTGGACAAGGGGCAGACCCATACCCGTTACAGATTGGCATCAGGTCTGGGGGGAGGATTAGCGCTGGTCCCGTTGGCGCCCCTGTTTTTTATAGGTGCTATTGGGAACCTGAGCTCTGTGTATCTCGAATAGTCTCTGGCTTAGTTCATCGAGCTGGGAAACATTCACTAGTGACATGACCGTCATGTCCATTTTGTGCATACATGTTGTCACCCTGCAGTAGCATAGATGCCAAGTCTCCTGCCGAGATCCGTGATTGGTTTGGCTGGCAGGTACGGTCACTGTGGCATGTGCCCCAATCTGATTAGGTGGTGTGCAGTAGGTATTCTGTACACTACCAGTTCGGAGAGTTCATCTGTACCTAACACACACCAGATAGCACATACATAGCAGTAGCGTAGTAGTCACTCGTGGCCATGGCAAAGTGACATCCAGGGCCATTTTTGTGCATGACGGATTGGGAGAAAAATCGTACGATGGAAAAATCAGGCCATTTTCAACACAGGGCTGAACAGAGCCTCAGAAGCCCAGATGTATATATGAAATGCAGCCAGTCCTTGGTTTGAAAATGGCCTTATGATCATTCGACAATTTTTTACCCGGCCACCATATCTACCTTTGCACGGAATTGTATTGGCGAAGGCAACTGGCTACCTAAGTATATGATATCGATATCACATCCTGCAGGATGTAAACATTGAATAAGAGGGTGTTGTGCCCTCTTGGTTTCGGGTTACTAAAGGTCACGAATACCCCAGCATATGCGCCTTGCTCCCCTGGGCTTGCTTCTGTGCTGTGCTGTGCTGTATTCTTATTACTTGGGATAGCCAACGGTTAGCAACATTGGACAGCCATACTTCGACTCACGATTAACGAATCGACAATCAACGACCGAGTACGACTGAGTACAGAATACGACCTACTGTACATACACGCGACCGAAAAGAAGTACCTACAGGTTACCGCCGACCAATCCAAATGGGGCTACCAACCCCCTAGTGCGACGCTGCTGGCGCCCAAATGAATCACGCTCAGGACTGGCCGGTCTCATATCTAGCTGAGTTGAGAATGAGATGGAGGAACGAAAAGCCTCCTAGGCCGGATCTAAGAGCATATCGAATTTGATTTCCATCGTGGAACTGGTTTTGTTTGGGGCACGATGGCGTCAATCACCGAACACAGGATACAGGATAGGCACGGGCTAGCAACAGCGAACTGCCCTTCCGCCAGCCAGCCTGCAACGCCGCCAGGGGGTTCTGTAACCGAGGCGTTATTCGGCGCAAAATCCTATGCAGCTAGCCAATAATGGAGAAGACGCGGCAGGCCGTCTACATCGAGATCTGTATCTCCGGATGCATCGCAAACGGATACGTTTCAGCGCAACCAGATAGGCATTTCGATGGCCATCGGCAGCTTCTGGCTGCTTAGGCATCTACTAATTTGGAACAAGGTTCGTGTCTGCGGCGCCGGGTGCGTTTTAGATATCTACGCCCCTTTATTGAAAGCGCAATTATGCATACAGGCAGCTTTGGCCTAGCGCACCATCGTACTCGATCGCTATTCAGGTTACAGAGACGAAGACAGATACAAAATTGTGAGTTACTCTGGCTACAGGGCCAATTACTACGCAGGTAAACTAGTCAGTCAATTAGTCCTCCAGTTCCGCCTACGAGCCAACAGTCGTTATTTACTCCTTCAATTCTCGCTATACTAAGTATACCATATATTGCAATAGCCACATTCGGAATCTTGAGATTTAGGTAGCCTACAAATGAGAAAATGTTTCAAAAACTTACTAGGTACATGCATAGAGAAAAGCAATGCTACTACTATGTGAACCCACTAGATAAAACCCTGAGTATTAACACATCTATGCAAAGATCTACACAAGCCTTCATGTTTCATATTACGCCAGTTCGGAATATGTATCAACCGTGTTTGGGGCAGTAGCGCAGGAACCACCAACGCTCCTCTTCCATCAGAGTAAAACCAACTTTTACGAATTTGGTTATGCAGGTACTCTGCCTTAAATAGGCCTCACGCGATCATGCAAGCAGCCTTATAATAGTGATAGTTGCATATTCCAGTATATGTTAATAAATTAGTCATCTTATGAGAGAGATTTCTCGTCGCGATCACCACCACGTTACTCTTCACCTAGACCAGAGGCATGCAACAAGTAACTTCGATAATCATCACCTCCCCTTAAGGCTTACCAATACCCCAATTATAAGGTTGTGCCTCTAACAGATACTGTGCCTCGGATAGGAGTTCCGGAAATAACCTCATCGTATCCCTTTCTCTCCCTAGTTAAGAGTTCGTGCGACTATCCCTGATTTTATGGTGTACGATCACTTAGATTTGGATTCCCGGATTACCGCTCCATATCTGTTTATACGCTATCGACAATCTACCTGTTACAAGATGGCTCTTTATCAGGGCTGGATCCCGGATCCGAAGATACGGCTTTAGACAATGAGGGTGAGCAACTACGTACTAGCGTAAAACCATCTAGATTTTTCGCTTAAAGAAAAGGGGGCTTATGGTATATAATGGCCAGCTATAGGAACAGAAAGCTCCGCTGACGGCATTCACGGCAATTAGGTTTTAGGGATATAAACATTATGGAACTATATCCATTCGCTACTAAAATATAGATGAGTCGCTACATTTCGGAGCTACTTTGGAGCTTCCGCGGCCCCTTGAAGACATCATGATGAACCCAGGAGTCGCTAAGAGATCATGGCAACTTAGGAATAAAAGCGCCGCAAATGTACATACATGCAGCTTATAGACTAGGCGCAGAGAATAGAATTACGCCTCTACAAGGCCGTGTTATATTCCTTGATAAACCTTTATTTTCCGAGAGTCCATTGACGAGAACCAGCTCTTACTATTGGTTAGATGACAATACAAGTAGATAGCACGTACTACCTATATTAGGAGAAGACCATTATTCTATTATATTGCGAATCGTGCGCATTGGATCAGAATCACAACTGACGAGGTAAGTCCGGTCGCAAAACACTATTAAACAATATAGTCTGTCGTGTGCTTTCAGCCTCATATAAACATCTTACTTTTTACGCTGTGCTACCGAGGACGGTAACGTCATACCAAGACCTTATATAATAGAGAGTGCCATGGTTACAGCTCTTGGCTAAGGCTCATCGGTGGTGGATAACAGAAATTAAACATTGAGCCTCATCGACTTTCCAACTTCTGAGCTGGGTAGGTAGTGGTTGAACCATGGGAAATCAATCTAAACACTCTAATAGCGATAAATGGACATTTAGCACAACCCGCCTAGATGCTGTTATTAAGCTCAAAGGACCTTGCTGGCTATCATATCTCGTATACCTTAAAGTCCAGCCAGATCACGTTTTCATTGGGTATGTGAGCTTTGGGTTTTTATCTGGCTGGCCTTTGAGTCAATCACTGAAGTAAGGAGCTACCTACATAGGCACTGTTGCAGCCTGTGACGACAGCTGTTTTCCAGCTGGGCAGCGACTCTCTAGTGCACTGGAACCCAACACTGAGCTCAGCCACGCTCGATAGCACGCCACGTAAACCCAGCCCCATTGCATTACGTCGCTGGGCGCATTAGCGCTTGATGGTTGGCGCCTATCTCCTAATTCAAGGCAACCCGACTCAGCAGCAGCACCAGCGACGGTTTTCGCGAAACCAACCGTCATTTACGAGACCTTGACGTTTTTTTCTAGGTCGACGTCCATTTCCCCCTTCCGATCGTTTTTTCAGCCTTGTTGCTCTATTGTTGATTTATCGTTGCACTTCGTAATCCGCCTGTCCTTGCGGTAATTCGAACTGCCTGGTCACTCCGAAACTCCCCTCCCTCGTAACGATTAGGCTGACCACACGATTTATGCGAGCCCAATATGGTACGTCGCGGGGCTCTCTCTGCACCCTACGCAATTACTAACTACGATGTGCGAGCACAGGGTATCAGTAGACGTCCAAAAGACAAAGCGGGAGGCGGGGGAGCGCAGGCTGGCGCCCCGAAGCCGAAGAAGGCTACCTTCGAGACGACTAAGAAGAAGGAAATAGGCGTTTCAGATTTAACATTGCTGAGCAAAGTCTCCAACGAGTCTATCAACGAGAATTTAAAGAAGCGATTCGAGGGCCGCGAGATCTATACCTACATTGGCCATGTCTTGGTTTCGGTCAACCCCTTCCGCGACCTTGGTATTTACACGGATGAAGTGCTCGACTCATACAAGGGCAAGAACCGTCTTGAAATGCCTCCGCATGTTTTCGCGATTGCCGAGGCGTCCTACTATAACATGAAGGCATACAAGGAGAACCAATGCGTCATCATTTCAGGAGAGTCCGGTGCAGGCAAAACCGAGGCGGCGAAGCGCATTATGCAATACATCGCCAACGTATCAGGAGGCGAGAGCGGAGAGATCAAGCAGATCAAGGACATGGTGCTGGCAACTAATCCTTTGCTTGAGTCTTTCGGAAATGCCAAGACCCTGCGAAATAACAACTCGTCGCGTTTTGGCAAGTATTTGCAGATACATTTCAACGCTAACGGGGAGCCCGTTGGTGCTGACATCACAAATTATCTCCTAGAGAAGACGAGAGTAGTAGGCCAGATTGCTAATGAGCGAAACTTTCACATTTTCTACCAGTTTGCAAAAGGAGCGTCGGAGAACTATAGAACTATGTTTGGGATACAGAAGCCTGAGACCTACGCGTATCTCAGTCGTTCAAAATGTTTCAACGTCGACGGTATCGACGACCTAGCGGAGTTCCGTGATACGCTAGAGGCCATGAAAATTATTGGCCTGTCACAGGCGGAGCAGGACGACGTGTTCCGCATGTTAGCATCCATCTTATGGGCTGGAAATATCCAGTTTATTGAAGGCGACGACGGATATGCAGCCGTAAAGGACCAGTCCGTCGTAGACTTTCTAGCTTATCTGCTTGAGGTCTCGCCAGCTGCCCTGATCAAGGGCATAACTATCAGGGTGTTGACACCACGGAATGGTGAAGTTATCGAGTCACCCGCCAACATTGCCCAAGCCAATGCTACGCGGGATGCACTGAGCATGGCTATCTATAATAATTTATTTGACTGGATAGTAGGGAGAATTAACCAGTCTCTGCAAGCTAGACAAGCAACGTCGAACAATATCGGTATTCTCGACATCTACGGGTTCGAGATTTTCGAAAAGAACAGTTTTGAACAACTCTGTATTAACTATGTCAACGAGAAGCTACAGCAGATCTTCATCCAGCTTACTCTGAAAGCTGAGCAGGAAGAGTATGCCCGCGAGCAGATTCAATGGACTCCTATCAAGTACTTTGACAACAAAGTAGTGTGTGACTTGATCGAGCAGATACGACCCGTCGGAATCTTTTCGGCCTTGAAGGATGCGACCAAGACAGCGCACGCTGATCCCGCTGCCTGTGATCGTACTTTCATGCAGAGTATTAATGGCATGTCCAACGCACACCTCACACCTCGTCAAGGCAATTTCATCATCAAACATTACGCCGGCGATGTCAGTTATACTGTTGACGGAATCACTGATAAGAACAAGGACCAACTGCTTAAGGGTGTCCAGAATCTTTTCCAGCAGAGCTCTAACCAGTTCGTGCACGCACTCTTTCCTCAGCAGGTAGACCAAAATAATCGCAAGCAACCCCCAACAGCCGGCGACCGAATTCGCTCATCAGCGAACGCACTTGTGGATACTTTGATGAAATGTCAACCGTCATATATACGAACTATCAAACCAAATGAGAACAAGTCACCTACGGAGTATAACGTACCGAACGTACTGCACCAGATCAAGTATCTTGGTCTGCAAGAAAACGTGAGGATTCGGCGAGCTGGCTTTGCCTATCGTCAGTCGTACGAAAAGTTTGTAGAGCGCTTCTTCCTCTTGTCCCCCGCGACATCGTATGCAGGTGAGTATACCTGGCAAGGCTCGGAAGAAGCGGCCGTCAAGCAGATCCTCAAGGATACCAGCATTCCCAAAGAAGAGTGGCAATTGGGTGTGACAAAAGCTTTCATTAAGTCTCCCGAAACTCTATTCGCTCTCGAGACAATGCGTGACCGATACTGGCACAACATGGCGATCCGCATCCAAAGGATGTGGAGAGCGTATCTGGCTTACCGGGCTGAGTCAGCAACCCGAATCCAGCGGTTCTGGAGAAAGAAGCGCGTAGGCGCTGAATACCTTCAACTCAGAGACCAGGGGCATACGGTGCTACAAGGGCGGAAAGAGCGAAGAAGATTTAGTTTATTAGGATCCCGTCGATTCCTGGGAGATTACTTGGGCATCAATGCCTCAACGGGACCCGGGTCCCAGGTTCGCAATGCTGTTGGAATTCCCCAGAACGAGAAGGCTTTATTCTCATGTCGTGGAGAAATCCTAGAGGCCAAGTTCGGCAGATCCAGCAAAGCGAGTCCGCGAATCTTCATTGTGTCCAACAGCAAATTTTACATTGTGGCACAAGCTCTCGTCAGTGGGCAGCCACATATATCAATCGAGCGCGCGGTGCCCCTCGGAGCTATCAAATTTATCGGCACATCTACGAGTAGGGATGACTGGTTTTCATTAGGCGTCGGATCTCCTCAGGAACCTGATCCTCTACTCAACTGCCTTCTGAAGACAGAGCTGTTTACTCAGATGCAACGTTCAATGCCCGGCGGGTTCAACCTGAAGATCAGTGAGATGATAGAGTACGCTAAGAAGCCCGGAAAGATGCAAGTAGTCAAAGTTTTGAAGGATTCGCAACAGACGGTTGATTTCTACAAGAGTGGTGCTGTTCATACTCAGCCCGGCGAGTCGCCATCCTCAGTCTCTCGCCCTATGCCCAGAGCTAATCCTGTCCCACCTCGCCCAATCACACGAGGCAAACTGATCAAGCCTGGTGGTCCTAATGGTAGGCCATCACGGCTAACAGGGTCCCGGCCAAGTGCTGCTAGGCCTGTTCCGGCTGCTGTGCAAGCTCCTCGGCCGGTCCCTACACCTGCCGCGACGCACAACCCC
>JAPESX010001022.1:0-12185 GCA_029590615.1 Nemania bipapillata | reverse complement strand
GATCCCCGTGTAGTTGACGGCTACGAGGACTTCGTGCTCGTCTTTGAGTGTTGGCACGGGCCGGTCGACGAAGGCGACATCGTGGGGCTTGTTGAGGACGAAAGAGAGGTTCTGTTCGGGGTTTATCTAGTGGTTAGACGGTATAGTATTCTGGGGCGAAGGGGGGGGGTTGAAAAAAGGGGGGCGGAAGTGTAAGTGTCTTGTTGGCCGTTGAGGTGAAAAGGAGAGTGGTTGGCACACACGCTGGCTGTCTGAGGATCCATTGTTTCTATTGTGTGATACCGAACGAGATGGACTACTAAAGGGGATGAAAGACAGGAAGAATAGGAGGAGGAGGATCGGAAGAGTAGAGGCCCAGGTCTACTTTTACTGATTTTTCAAACCTCTCGGCTCACTCCGAATCAGATGTCTCGACACTAAGGACGATGACGATGACGACGACGATAATCCTTTACCCAAACAATTAAAAGCAATCAGCTACTCTATTGGGTCCGAGAACAATGCTGTTCAGTCTCTCCATCTACTACAACTTTATAGCTTGAGAGGGGGAACCATTGACCCCCCCTTATCAGCAGCACCAGTCACGAGCACTTAAAGGGTTTTCTTTTCCTTTTTTTTTCTTGTCCTCCCCATCACAGCGTCTTCGGAGAAGACTCGTGTCTATCGGTTGTTCACATGATAAGCGTTGACTTACACGATGGCAGGGGGGTTGAAAGGGCAGTAAAGAATGTCGTAATGCAATCGTCAGTCGTGCCCGCATCTCCAATTTCCATTGAGTGGGGGAGCTGGAGCTGGACTCTGGCTTTCTGTGGGTTTGTGGGCGGTCGGCTTCCTTGCGATTCAATGAGAAGTCGAGGAGCTTTCCGTCAATCCTTTGTCTCTGTCTCTAGCTCATGCGGGATGGTCAATTTAGCCGCCTGTTTTACCCGCACCAATCGATTTGTTCTCGAACGTCTTTTTTCGAAGCTACCTCCCGGAGGGGAGAGCCTGGACTAGATGATGTGTGTCTGAGTAGCCGCCAAGAGCTAGTAAAACTCATCATGCGGAACTGGCATTTTCCTGAGAAACATTCGTGTGATTTGATATTTTCTCGATTGATAGCCTGATGAATTACAAGCGGAAAGTGGGTTCTTTATGGGCAAAGGGATGAATTGTTAGCTTAGAGAGAGAGAGAATCCCCCCGTCAATCTACCTACTAGCATTTATACTTACTGGATTAGGAAATAATAATCTAGTCTACCCCTCACTTCTCCTCAGCTCATTCAGGTGCACTCAACTTGTAAACTTATACATATGGGATAGAGTAGTAATCAGAATTTTGATATATTTGTATAAGTAGGATACATAAAGGCTCCAATCCTGAACACTTTTCCACGCTCCTTCTTGTCTAGTTGTGTAGAAAATGACATCCACAAGAATGTAAGTACTATACACACTATTCACGTGCGCTTGCAGATTCAATTGTCCCCTCTGCCGACCTTGAGAGACAGTGTCAATCAATAATCATCTCTCTCAGTCCAAGGCTTCATAGCCTCCAAGAACTTCAAGTGCGTCTCGGCGTCTCCGGTAGCTTCTAGCACCTGCTGATAAACATCGTCACCTAATTTGCGGAACATGATGAGGAATCCTGCGTGGATTATGTCGACAAAGCTGAGAGTGTCGCCCAGGAAGAATATGCCCTTGTCATTTTCCTTCAGCATGGCGGTAATGCTCTGCAGGTGGGGCGCCGCCGCCTCGTATGCTTTCTTTCCGCTGTTCTCCTGCACGTACTTTTCTAGGGGCATACCGACGGATGCCGAGCGAGTTGCGTGCCAGTACTCGTGATTGACCTCGTTCAACAGCACGTTAGGGACGCGCAGGATATACTCAGGTCGCAGCCCCCCGAAGACCTTGCCAAGCAGGTCCATGTACTGTTGGCGGAGAGGTGATTCTAGGTGTAGGCTTGGCAGGGGATGCTGTTTCTCGATCTCCTGCGCGATAGCCCACGAGTCCATGATGTAAGTGCCGTCGGGAAACTTGACTGTGGGGACCGTAAATTCCTTATTGTTTGGGAAACTGGAGATGTGTTCATCCTTATTAGCATACGGCTATCATTTTGGAGGCAAGTTGCTAGAGTAATATAACGGGATTCTCACTGCGGCAAGAGCCTCGGCTTGATGTCTGGGTATTCGAGCTATAAGCAGATCAGTATACACATTCAGAGGACTGCCATGACGTTGGATATCGTACCCATTCAGTCTCGTAATCGATTCCTTTGTAGTTGAGAACCAATCGAGCTGCATACATGAGTATTCATATCTAGTTGACAATACAGCAGAAGGATTGATGCGTACTCTTCCATGTATTCAGCGACCATGCATGGTTTGGTTTTCGGGATGGGAGATCAAAGAGCACGATTTTGGAGTTTGCCATTGTGAGTCTAGAAATTCGTTGCGAGCTAGGATAATGCTGTTGTTAGCTGTGATTATCAAGGAAGAAATTGATGGCTTAAGGAGCGCGTTCAGTTAAATATGAAGAAATAGGCTCCAAAGTGGCATCATAGGTAGCTGATGTGTATTTATAAGCCCAAACCCTAGGATAGGGACTGCCTACAGTATTGGGTCAAAGATGATACGGATTTATAAGATAGAACGGTGTGAATATGACCTGTCGACATTCAAATCAATAAATATCACGTAATCTATCTCTAGGTGTAGAGTAATTAGTTTAAAATGTAGCTATAAATTTGATTGCTGTAGGGTAGAGATAGGAGTATGAGGTGAGGTGAGAGCTTGCACCCCGCCTTTGTATCTAGGTACATATAGGTATGTAATATGTAGTACCGTATGTGGCATGTGGCATGCATGGGCGGCACCTAGCGGGCACCTTAAACCTTGCCCACTTACAAGTTACAACTACCTATATACTTATACATAGAAGTTGTTGGCCTGTGATCACCCTTCTGATTGGTCTTCTTCGGTCATCCATGCATTGAGCATTGGATTGCGTGCATATCGAGAGAGGTGCTATTTATAAACTACTAGAAAGCTATGTAGACAGATAGTATCTGCATGAGAGCATTGTTGACTGTTATACCCACAACTGGCGGCTTCTGACCAATACCAAATTCCCAAAACTAACTCCGGTACCAATCGGCATTCTCATGGTGACTTGCCTTTAAGACTACCAGGTAGGTACCTAGATCTTATGCATTAAATTACCTACAGGTACAAACACTGGGCAAGATAAAATATTGACTCCATGTGAAGGCACAATGAATATTCAATAGTGATACTATGGAGAGGTTAAAGAAACCTTAGCATTGATGGCATATATATTAGGTAACTATGGAAAATATGCTTGTATTCTCAATGACCATCTACCTTGCATTCAATGGTTTTGATAGGTAATGATGCATTGTGTGTTAAATAGGTAGATAGTGGGTCTCCATAAGGACCCAGAGTCATTGTTTATCGATAAACCACACCCCTTGCTTCTCTATAAGGTTCTAAGTACTGGACCTACCTAAGCGTAACAGCCTTCCCGATCGTCACTTGTTTTCGTGTTTCTTCCCTATGACCAACCGATTTTAGGATCGAACAACCTACGATGGCTTCCCACGCTGCACCTGTGGACCTTGCCAATGGCAATGGCATCGCACTTGGATCTTCGTCTCCAAAGAAGGTCGCTTATTTCTACGATTCAGATATCGGTAACTTCGCATACGTCGCTGGTCACCCTATGAAACCCCATCGAATCAGATTGGCGCATAGCTTAATTATGAATTATGGCGTGTACAAGAAGATGGAGATATACGTATGTTTCTCTGAAGCGCAGCCCTGTGTTTATTAATCCATGAGTCCCCCATCTAATGCTCACACTGCCATTTTTGATATCTAGCGAGCCAAGCCTGCGACGCGACTCGAGATGACGCAATTTCATACCGACGAGTACATCGATTTCCTACAAAAGGTTAGCCCCGAGAACATGGACAACTTCCAACGAGAGCAAACCAAATTCAACGTCGGTGATGATTGCCCTGTGTTTGACGGCCTGTTCGAATTCTGTGGAATCAGCGCCGGTGGAAGCATGGAGGGTGCCGCTAGATTGAACCGCCAGAAATGCGATATGGCTGTCAACTGGGCTGGGGGACTTCATCATGCAAAGAAATCCGAAGCTAGCGGCTTCTGCTACGTGAATGGTATGTATTTCTGCCCAGCTGTGCTGCTGGGCCTCCCACCGCAAATGCCCTAGGAACTCACAAAATATTAGACATTGTCCTTGGTATTCTCGAGCTGCTACGATTCAACAAGCGCGTACTCTATATCGATATCGATGTCCATCACGGCGACGGGGTTGAAGAAGCCTTTTACACAACCGATAGAGTCATGACCGTCTCATTTCATAAATACGGCGAGTATTTCCCAGGCACCGGCGAGCTCAGAGATGTCGGCATCGGCACGGGCAAATACTATGCAGTCAACTTCCCCCTACGCGACGGAATAGATGACTCCTCTTACAAGTCTGTCTTCGAACCCGTCATCTCAAGTGTCATGGAGTTCTACAATCCCGATGCCGTTGTCCTACAATGCGGCGGAGACAGCTTGTCGGGCGATCGCCTGGGCTGCTTTAACCTAAGCATGGAGGGCCATGCCAACTGTGTCAAGTTCGTCAAGAGCTTCAACCGACCTACCCTAGTTGTCGGTGGCGGTGGCTACACTATGCGCAACGTGGCACGTACATGGGCTTTTGAGACAGGGTTGCTAGTAGATGCTCATATGGACCGCACTCTACCATTTAACGAATACTACGAGGTAAGCAGTTTGCCTTTCTTTTCTTTTCTATATTGGAAATTAACTAACGACTACCTAGTACTATGGTCCTGATTATGAGCTTGATGTTCGGGCTTCAAACATGGAAAATGCTAACAGTCCGGAATATCTCGAAAAAAATTAAAAACCAACTTATTGAGAATCTACGGAGAACGGCACATGTGCCATCTGTTCAGATGCAAGACGTCCCGCGACATTCAATGGGTGCAATGACGGACGAAGATGACGCTGAGTTGGATGACTTAGACGAGGATGAGAACAAAGACGTGCGCATGACACAGCGCCAATGGGAGCAGAGGATAGAACGGGACGATGAGTACGACGTGAGCGATAATGAGGAGCTAGAGAAGGCGAATGGTGTTCACCGGAACGGCAGCTCTCGGCGTACTTTCCAAGATTATCGCAACTCTGATGTGGAGGTTGATAGCGGCGCGGTGACTCCTGCTAACGGCACGGCTGATAATGTCATCAAATCTAAGGAGACTGATGAGGTTATGAAAGATGCCGAGGAAAGTGTACAAGATGCTGCGGCCGAGAATGGCGACCCGATTCCCGATTCGGAAGCTGGCGAAAATAAGCCAGACGAGAAGGCTAAAGCCACCGACGCCGAGGAGGAAGAAGATGCCCCTACGGAGACCCGAGAGGCATCTAAGCTAGCTAAGGATGAGGAGAAGGGCGAGAAAATTAAAGAACTCACTCAGAACGCCATCGAGAAACCAGAAAAAGGCCAAGCTTCGAAAGAAGACGAGGTCATGGAAGACGCCGATTCTCAACAGCCCGAAAAAGAAGCTGAGAAGAAGCGTAGCGTGGAACCCGAACCTGTCGAGTCTCGACAAGAACCCAGTATAGACAACGATGGAGATGTTGATATGGACGCAACCCCCACTGATCAGGAGCAGAGTGACAGCAAGGCCATCAAGACCGAAGAACCGAGTGAAGCTCCCTCGTCAGCCGAGACTACTGAGAAGGCCAAAGATACTACTGGTAGCAACTAGGTGTGTCGGGCAGGGAATGAAATTTCAAGTGTATATCTGAAGTGGAAATCGTTCTCCGAGGCGTGGTTGGGTTTGAAGACGAGGGGCCGTCTTTTTTCTGACGTTTAAATGTATACCTAGTCAAAGCGACAGGCGTTCCGGATCTGGCACAAAGAAAGGGAAAGATAGACACATGCGTCGACCAATGCATTGGCCGCATTGTATGTCTATCTATCATGGTTGATAGTATCGGATTCTACAAGCACACGGAGTCAATGTTTCTCGACTGTTGTGTCGCGGAATCGAAGAGGTAGACTAAGTTACATGTGTTTAATAAACCTAGTCTAATACACAAAGCACTTATTGACAGACGAGTTCAAAGTAGAATTGGATCTCCATGATGTTGTATCATATATTTACCTACATCTCTATCTATACCTATGTGAATAGGTGGGTCGCAGTTGAACATCAACACCAAGAGCTATGACGACGAGAGAGGTTATTGAGACTGTAGTGTGTCGACTCCACGTGACTCCCTCCAGCTGTCCGAGTTCTGTGAGCAAACTGGCGGCATTATCCCTATACTTCGAGGACAACACTAGTGCTATAAGGAATTAATATGCTGCCCATCGCCCCCCGTGAACTAGTTCCAGTCTCGGGAAATTTCAGCTTGTATAGAGAAATAGTGTTGAAAATCACTGCCTGATAGACAGACCTTTCTAAATAAATTGTCCACCCCAAGGGTAAGATGAATAGGTCTGCTATGCTAAACTTGTCGGTCATAAATTATGCTGTTGGTTAGTGGCTGGTCTCTCTATCTACACCTCTGTACGCAACTAGGTAGCAGCCACCAATGAGCGCCGCCTGCAATTTGACCGTTATGATGTAGATGAGAGTGTGTTTCAATCATGCAGGTATTTTCACCAATAGACGACGAGCCACGATCTAGAGAAAACAAATTAACAGGAGCAAGAAGCTGAGATAGAAGATAGATGTCTAGTTGGGCCATTTGCTTTGGATCCCGGCTCACGGGTGTAGAAGAGGCTACGTAGTAAACGACGCGGCATCTGGAATAGCTCGGTTTCTCGACCTTCAAAATTTCGTCCTAAGTAGCCCATGTGATAGCACCGGCTTTCTCCGTATATAAAATCCTGGGCATAATGTTAGCAACAGAGAGACTTAAGTGGAAGCCAGTCCTCTCCGCAGGTAATTCCGCTGGGCTCATTCACTGCATTGCGTAAGGCATAACAAGAATTGGGAGCTTATTGGGAAAGAGAGATATTCACCACGGAGGACAAAGTGTTGTATGCCAAAATATTGTATTCTTGCGATGCGCTATTTTCACGAACTGATCAGCTGAGCAATAGTTCTAATCCCACCGCTTGATTCATCGATCCGGTGTCCCAAGTATGTATGGAAAGAAGAAAACAAGAACAAGAGTATAAGGCATCAAATCCATTAGATCCATCTTCGCATGTATCATAAAACCAATCAATGAATCAATCAAACCATCCTTAGAATTTTCTCCCGCCACTCCTCGCTCTTTCCTTCTAAAAACAAAAACGAAAAAACCGCTGAGTTTGTTTTGCCCGGGGGTATCAAACCGTTCACTGTGAGGTGATGATATGCTGCCAGCCCTCGCTTGTTACATGTAGTGACAAAGATGCGAAGTAAAAGGGAATCGACAGACAGTAGAGAAGAAAACAGGAGGCGGAAGACATGAGACTAAGGATTTTCGCTAAGACCTTCTTCTCCTCGGCCTTCATCGTGTATGAGTGATCGCTAGAAGGCGTATAGTTACAGTTATATGGAACTGACTCAACCTTTATTTATCGCCTTGGGAATTATAACCATGTGCAGCTATGGCGATGATGGATGAATAGTAGCAGAGCGCAGAGAATATGCTATGTGAACATATCCTCGAAGAAGTTACCGACAGTGCGGAGGTAGGAGCGGAGGAGGAGAAAGGGACAGCGCTGCAGATTAAAGCGTAGTTGGGTAGCCTGAAAGTTGCAGCCTCCAAGTAAGAGCGGGAAGATGTATGAGTCAGTGGTAAAATAGGGTGGTATATAGTACAATTCGTACATAGAATTGACCCCATCTGTCGTTCGGTTTACGGCTGTGCTGTAGCTGATGCTGCCTCGAGCTGCTGGCCAGGCTCAGCGGCCTTGACAGCTTGCTTCTTATTTGCAAGTGTTGCGCGGCGTTTTGCAACGGCCTGGGACATTGACCCGGATGCCCACCGCGCTAGTATACTTGTTAGCGTGTGTGTTTTAACGATGGCGATAGAGAACATATGAGAGGGGAGTTATTACCTTTCATTGAATGGGACATTTTTTCAGACTTTGTCATCTGGTTGTAGTCTTTGATATCGGCCGAATCGGTGCCGTTCACCACACCATTACCGATGCCATTGCTACTATGAGGCGGTGTTGAGTTGGAGGAAGACGGTACAGAGAATGGGTTTGGACCAGGCACAGACAGAGGTAGAGGAGCCGAGATGTGTCCATTGTAGTTCTTCAGTTTAATCTTTGTTGGTGGTTTAGGTGTCGGATGTGGCTCTAGAGCTGGTGGCTGAGGAGATGGGATGGACGCGGGAACAGCTACTGCTGCTAAATCAGCAGCTTGAGCCTTCTTGGAACGTCTGACACGCTTTGGCTTCGGTTCTTCGTCATAGATCTCATCGTTTGGATTTAGAGAAAACTTCTTTTGCCGTTTCTCTCTCAGTTGATAGTTATTGTTATTTGAGGCTACAGTGGAGTGGGTGGCGGTAGATGATGAAGTGGGAGGCCTCGAGTCATCTACTCCGTTGTTTGATTGCATAGAGGATGCATAGAATGAACCCGAAGGGACCTCGGGGAATTGCGAGCTGGTGCGACGCAGTCCAGTCTTAGCTGGTTGCTGATCGACGCTGCTCATAGGAGCTGCCTCCTCCTCCTCAGCCGGGTCAACAATTGTTTTCCTGCGCCGGCGTTTTCGAGTTGATTTTTCTTCCTCGGTCTGTGTGGATTGCTGCTGCACCTCTTCGGCTGGTGCGGGAGTGTCCTCGGGAATTGGAGCTGGTAAAGGGTGCTTTCGCGGACGACCACCTTTACCCTTCTTCTTAGGTGGTGCCTGTTCAATGGCTGTCTCTGCGGATGTTGGCACTGCAACATTGGACTCACTGTTTTCTTCGACAATGTGACCAGCCCGCCGGCGCCGACGCTGAATAGGAACGGGAGTTGAACCTCTACTAGCGGCTTCGCTCCCATCGAATAGAGCTACAGGCTTCCTGACTCTTTTTCCAGGGCCAGTAATGCTGTCGTCGGCTTCCGCTGCTTTGGCGGTCTGCTTGGGTCGATCTCGTAGGCGACCTTTCCCAGAACCCGTCTTTTGCTCTGCGGGATCTTGATAACCGATTTTGGTCTCTTTGTCATCATAATCAAAGTGATAATTAATAGCCATCAACTTGTCCTGATGTCGGACGTAAGCGATTTCTGGATCGGGCCGGTCAGCCCGTATTCCTCTTACAACAAAGTCCTTTTGTATAGGATTCGCATTTGGGTCTTTGCTTGTAAGCATTTTGACACGATGTTCAAACGCTAGTTCTTCTAGGCGATATCGTGCTGCGTTGTCTTCGTCATCAGTAATCTTCCGTAGCTCATTATACTCGTTTTGCCAGGCTACCAGGGCACGGTTGACAACCTCCAATCTAGACCAGACTTCTTCGGGGGCTAGGGATTTGTAGTCTTCAAAAAGAGTGATAAATTCAGAGGCATCTCTTGTCTTTTTAAATGAAATTGGCTTTTTCAGAGGTGGTCGAGTGTATAGAGGTTCAGCATCCCCTATGGGGGAGTTTGCCCTAGTATCCACGGGTAAGGGTGAAATCGCCGGTGTTTCCTCCATAGGACCGTCTCCAGGGGTAGAGTCCGGTAGTGGGGGTTCAGTCATGGGAGTATCTTCCTGAGCCCTGTCTGCCTTGAAACTATTAGGATGAGCGGCATCGAGCTGGTCATCTGCCGTCTCTTCTGCAGCGTCTTGCTGAAGCGTCTGCGATGCAGGAGTAGGCTCAACCTCCAACCGTACGGGCGGCCATTCAACAAAGGCATTGTCAATGTATGGTGTCAAATGTTCATATGAATTTTTTGTTGGCGCGTTTGTAGAATTCTTCGGAGAATCTGATAGAATAGTGTGGGCTGCCTTAGACTGTTCAAGGTCATTTCGATGGACACCATTCTGGTCCATCTGGATGAGGCCTAGGTGAGATTTTCGCGGCGCGAGAATCGAATCAAACGAAGCGGCCATGTGAGAAACCTTCGAATCATCATTTGAGAAGCCGGAGCTGGTATTCGAGCTCGTGCGCCTAAGAGTAGATTCATCTGATTGCTCACTTTGGTGGCCACCGACTTCGATCGTGTCTTGGACCTCAACATCTTCCATCTGCTGATCTGAGAGGATGGGTTGGGGTTCCGACGTTGATTTTCGGGCTTGATTCCGTCTGCGCAGGGCCGATGCAGGTGGCAGTAGCTGTTCGGAAGACCGCCGCTTCATGTGAGCCCCGTTGCATTCTTCCTCGTTGTCGAGCTCATGGAAGCCAGCCTCAGTGCGCCGCCTTTTAAAGGTTCGCGCGGAAGAGGGCGTTATTTTACTACTATCGCTAGTGTATTCGTCGGCCTGGTCGAATGTATAATCGACACGGGCCCGCTTTCTAAGTGAGCGGCCTCCCTTGTTGTCCAGGTCATCAGATGAGGGGAGATTGCCTTCGGTAACGCGAGCACGAGCGCGTGTACCTCTAGAGGCAGTGGGGCTTTGGGGCTCGACGGAGAATGAGGAAGAGGGAATATTGTCAGCTGATGTGGAAAATGGGGTTTGTTCGACATGCTCAGAGGCTGTGATGGTAGTAGAGCCTGGGTATGAAGAAGGGGCAGAGGAAGAGGTATGGCGTTTCCGAGAAGAATGACGCCCACGACCGCGAGCTATTGAGGCCGGCGACTCCATAACGTCAATCGTCGGGGAGTCGAAGGCTAGTGTTGGTGGCGATGTTCAAGATATTGCTGACGGTTATTAGTCGTGCTGTGAAGGTGCAGGAAGATTTAATATTTCCAGGTCGGAGATTATGTAAGTGGGGAATCTATCAAGCCGGAAAGGTGTGTGTGTATGTGTGTGTAATTGGCACCCGAAAGGAAAAAGCCGGCAACAGACGGCGGCGATGTCCAACGGGGAGATCTAAGAGAGGGGGTAGTAAAGGAAAAGAAGAGAGCTGCGTCCAATTTGAGAGGCTAGGAATTATTATTGTCAGTAGGAGTGCGATGCAGTTTGTGGTGTGTGTGCGTGGCACTCTGGTGTATTCTGTAGTAAGAAGGTGAGGAAAGCTCTAAGCTCAGGTAGACCAATATAAGGCGAGGCAGGACAGGTAGGCAGATGGTAGATAGCAGATAGCACACTTACAGGACAAATGGTGATTGAGACCACAGTGGTAGAACAAATTAGAGTGTAGTTGGGAAACTGATTCGAAGTCAGATCCTTACAAGCATCAACAGAAGCCCAAGACAAGAGATCAAGAGATTGCTGTTTGGCACGTGGATTGTACAGTTGGTAGATACACTAGTTCTGACAATCTTTTGTATGCGTGAGAGAGAGAGACTGTTGGTGTGTCTGTGTACCTGCGTGTGTGTGTGTGTGTGTACGTGTAAGAGTGTGCGAAGGGAGAAGAGGCAGAGAGATAGAGAGAGATCCAGAATACAGAGGGAAGACGGACGTAATGTGTGTGTGTGTGTATGTGTGTTGTATGTGTGTTGCGTGCTGTGTTGGGATGGGATGTAAGGTGTAACAATAGCCTCGACTGGATCAGATTTTGATATACTTACTACACGTATGGTTATGGTGCCGAGCAATCACCCTTTACAGTCGAGGCAAAAAAAAGGACAACAACTGATCAAAATACCTCCAACGTCAAGCTCGATCTCGTTAAGAAGGCTGATGGAGAGGATAAAATAGAGACGAGCTGTGTGGTCTTCTTGTTCTTCTGGTACTGCGTCTCATCTCAATCAGGGTCGCCTGTTTCTGTGTTTTTGGAGGTCCAGGTACATGAGCCACAGAATACTGGAGACCGCCTAGCCACAACTTTAACCTTGCCAAGATTAGCCTTTGGGCAGAGAATCTGACCAACCAGACAACACGAAATCCTTTCTATCCACTCCGGAACTAGACTAGTAGTATTCTGCGGTTGCTCTGGAGTTCACTATTGTACCCTATGTATGTACTTAGTTGACTTAGGTACCTACTCTTAGGTAGTTATGCTACAGGCAGGTAGAGAACTGAGGTGGAGGACAGGCTGACCCGTAAATTCTGTATGTATGATGTATGATGTAGGCAGGTAAGGTAAACATTCTGTCCTACGTACATACATATACAGCGGAAT
>JAPESX010001021.1:0-12188 GCA_029590615.1 Nemania bipapillata | reverse complement strand
TGAACGACACTATGCCCCTACCCTGGATAGACCTCGACGTGGCTAGAAACCCTTCGCACGATCCAACAGCCAAGCCTGTCCTCGTACGGAAAGGGCTATGATAATACCGGCGACAACGACCACAACAACTCTGAAGGCAAGTTCGATAGGTAGCCCAGCAAGTAAGCAGCGGCAGCGGCAGCGACAACAGACAAGGCGGAGATGGAAGGGATGGATGGGACTCGTCTACCTGGACAGTACAGAGTAAGTAGTGGGAGAAGAAAGGTGGATTGCTGGGCGTCTGTGGGACCGCACTGTTATAGCGAGAGGCAAGTACCCGCTACGATTGGCTTCGCGTGGCCAGGGGAGAGGCAGTCCAACCCGGGATGGGCTAGGACGGATGATTAGATTCGGCCACTTAGAGTCGAGCTCGCCGAGTGTCCCTTTCACCGTCCACCATCCATCCATCCATCTCATCCCCATTTGCTTTTCTTTGCACATTGGTACTTGTAGTGTAGTGTATGTACACCACAACAAAGCACCATAGCCCGTCTTTGCAGCGTATGCGCACCGTGCTAATAGCGGGTAAGAGTATGTAGGTACATACTGTGGCCTCTGCCGTCTCATCACCCATTAGTTCGGGGGATCTAGAAGAAATGATCACAGCGATTATTACCAAGTTAGGGGATTATGTTCGAACAACAGGGGGCTGACCAGAATTGCCATTTTCCTACTAGGTATACCTGCACACCACCACCTGGGCAGTTCAGTGGTATCCTTCGGCTTATATATAATAGTTCTTACATATTATTTGACTCACTACTTATCTTAATATCTACCAGATATCTAAGTTCGAACCTAATTAGGTATATTGGTAGGCACATAGATCAGTAAATACCTACATATAGCATGGCTCCAATCTCCACTAGCCGTCTCCCGCCCGCCATCCACTAACGCCTGCCCCTCTCTGTCTTAAGTATTGTACTATAGGTAACAGGCCACCGCCATAATTTCACCTCCTCTTTCAATACGAGTCCCATTCCACGTGAAAATGACTTCAATTACCTACAGTCCGAGCTCGAGTATCTACAGGTGTACATATATCCCCTTGCCTTAGAGAATAGGATGTAGAGATCGTAAGAGACAGGAAGAAAAAAAGGCCAGCCAGGGAATTACGTGTCGTGACAATGGTAGTGGTATCCTACCTACTCACACCTTACATATATCCTGCTGCAACCTTGGACTTTACCCAGTTATACCAATACAACTGTTGTGCTAGGTTGTTTCACTCTCGTTAGCCTCTAGCTATGCATGAGGTGATGACCAGTCCCTTGAGTACGGAATATCCCCAGTTGCGTCAAGGCAGACCTCCGGGCTATAGTATCATACGAGTGTTGTCTTAGTTGAAAGAGCAGAACAATATACCACTTCGTGATACTTTTAAGTCAGATGCTACCTATCTTGAGTACATTCTGGTCCTCAATTCAGCCACAGCCCTACGGGAGTGGTAGGATAGACCCATGGCAGAACAGGAGGGGCGGTAAGAGAAGAAGGAGACAAAGCAACTACTACCTTAACCATGGAAATTTACTGTGTTGGCATTAACTACCTCGAAACGGTAACCTTTCTCCTGTCGTCGGAAGACACAGGTACTGTTTCTTGTGATTAAAAGGCTCAGCACACAAACCTCAAAGACCTTAATCTTTACTGTTATATATATAGCGCTTTAAAAGTATACTTGCCACTTAGCAGGCTTTAGACAATGTTGTCTATAGTGCGAGTAGAAAGAAGGAAAGAGAGAAAGAAAATGCTTGACGAGAATCAGAGAGGAACCAAAAAAAACTCGCGGTTGAAACATGTATCTCGTCTCTCGAAGGTATTAGTATTATTATCAGTAATTGCCTTGAATGCTCCTTTTTAGATTACTATGTATAGGTGTCTCTAGGAAAGTGAGATGGTACCTGTCTCAAATGATAGGCTAGAGGCTAGTGTGGTAATGCCACACATCTTGATTGGACCCATGAAGTCGCGTCAGACCCTTCCCCGATTTAGCGGCTATCACAAGATGTCACTCCCATTCCCTGTCCATACAGAGTATACTACATACATACACTACTACAGTACATAGTACGTACAAATACGCCAACCAACAGCAGGGAGTGTAGGAGGCAGAAGCCGGATGCGACCATCCTGACCCATCACCATTATGGGCACCAAGAAATATGCTCTTCGATTACAGGTGGGAGAACTAGGTATCATGTGCTCCGACGCTTACAGTTTTGGCAGAACCAACTAATTTCTAGGCACTAGAAAGTCTCTTGAGGTATCACCATTATTCTACGCCACTTCACCTTTCTCCCCTTTTTTCATCATTTTTTATCGTGTGTGCGGAGAAGTAATAAAGAAACATTTAGTCGTATTCATCCAACCGCAGCAAGCACAGGAAGACAGCGAGCGTTTTCCTTACAAAATCGAAACCACCAGCGACACTAATCTAATTAGGTCTATATTCGATACTCCTCTTGTACACGCGCTATGACATCATACTGCATTGATAAGCTTTCCCTACCCAGGTACCTCCCCCTCATAGTACCTATAATAATCTCATTGTTAACATTCAGCCAACAGGGGGGGGTTATACGGTTAACCAGTATGTTGATATGAAACTAATAGCTAAATAGCTGCATTGTTGATTTGCTTCATAATACTACTACAGTGCGTGGATGATGCGATGTAGAACAACAAAAAAAAAAANAACGAGGATTCGGCTTAAGTATTCTGAATACATGGTAACCGCCCGACTTTCCCACTATTCCCGGGGTTCACGTGGTCCGATACCAGATACCAGGACCCTTAAATCGGCGGGGCTGATGCAGAGCGTAGAGGGGCAATTCAGCTTCAACATATGTAGGCAAGCTACATATTACCATTCAAAACCACAACATCGAAACATATAACATTTGAGGCTTCCATCCAAGTTATTTGAAAATGATGGTAGGTGCCTAATGTCTCACTCCCATATGTGCATTCATATGATCACCAGGTCAATTTGGCCTCTGCAGGCGGCCTCCCACCCCTCTCTCTACTTATAGGTACAGTATAGCCGCTAAGCTTCTAACACAAGCAGAATAACCACTAGGACGAGTCAGGGATAACGATTTGCAAACGTCGTGCTTTTCAGGGCTAGTAGGTACGTCTCCTAGAGACTACTGTCTGTGTACATTCGGGTCTGCCAAATCCGAGTCCCGAGGACCCTTATTTTGCACCCATGGCTTGAATCGGTGCACCGGCTCGATAAATATGGATACAACAGCTTCTAACACAAACTAGTAGGGATATTGGGCATTAAGTCGGTACGAAAAACAGTATCTAAGTGGCCGAAGTCAGATAGCTGTGGGGACTATTCATATTTCTCCCCGATATTTGGTACTTAGAGTCTTCCGTATTCAGTATTTCAATCAACATGTGGATGCCAAGATTACGCCTCGGCTGCTGAGGCTGACAGAAGAGGTCTGTTACTGTACAGGCTACCACCTGCCAGTCAGAAGCTCAGCCTTTGGTACAACCAATAGCATCTGCCGGGCATATCAGAGCCTGAGCGATTGTGGCAAACAGAATTGGCACCCAAGGCGTCGATCACCACTTGTTACATAAAAAAGCAAGGCGAACAATGCGTAAGATAGACGAGCCCTATTGGCTTTCGCGAATTGACCGCCACCGATCTGCGGTTCTATAGTTCTGCAGCACTGCGGATTTACATATGAAGTACTTATGCCCCAACTCCCTGCCCCGGGTATCGCCCCCGAATCTTTCTGTGATTCTCACGGGCAATGGGGAAATATGCAGATGATATGCGTCTGAGGGACGCCGGCCCGGGTCCTCGCATTCCCAGCCCTTGTCGATGGGTCTGTCGATCTGTTTCAGGATTATAAACCCTCGTGGGAGATGGGCGCTCATCAACCCATCAAGACAGAACTAGAGACACGCGCCTGGAAAGACTTTGACGATCCAGGAACTTCCCTTTCACAGTGAACCTATCTAGCATGCGCAGACATGTTCAAAAGGCTCACGTGGCAGCTAGGCTACTTACAGTATGTACCTATCTAGTGACAGACCATGCAATTTGGAAAAGGAGAAAAGAGTCTCAGACAATCCAGTGTATCGTCTTGGCTGTTTCAATCTGACTCCCTTTGCATGTGAGTTGGCAATTTAGCAGCACACCACCATATCACGCTAGATTTAGAAATTAAGCATGGGATCTCACGATACCTAGCCTAATCGTAACCTTATCTCTTCATGGCTAGCCCGCGCGAAGTTTAATCTTAGATTTGTATACTTTAACTTTTCTCCGTACCACCATCCCGTCCCACCATGTGTAGCCTCGTGGAACAGCCTAGGAATGACACAATTTGAAACTAGGAATGACATCAATAGCTGGGTCCCATTAGCCTTTAATCAGACACGTTTCTTAGCATTTCAAGCCTTATAACCGTTCCTTGTATGTCTTTCACAGGCCTCCATCAGTCTCTCATTGCCTATAAGCAGGTTTCTAATCGAGACAGCTAGAGCGCAGATTGATCATATATCATATAGGTGGTTGGTGACGACAACCCCCAAGTTAAGGAGACTTGACCTGTCGATCCCATTTAAGCGAGAGCAATATGAGACGAACCTATATAAACCCCAGCGGTATCCAACTAATAAATGCATTTTACCTCACTTTGCTGCTAATTACTACATTCATTTGTCTAAGCATTTCTCCCTCTTGGCATGAATAAACGACATGATTCCCAAATAACAGAGGCCGACTCAACTGATCGATAGTGCGTTAGGGCACACAGTTATAGCTATATCCGAGTAGATATTTGATCCTAGAGTGAAGCGCAGACTTTGTTACAGCGAAGAGAAAGGGTGTAGGTGGAATTCAATAGAAAGACCAATTGCGACTAGCAAAAAAGCCCAGTGTCAACAAGAAATTATCACTTCCATTATATGAACACGCGATAGTAAAGATAATCCCGGAAAGTAATCGAGCTGAGTAGAACCTTTCATTAATAGTAAACTGTACTAATCATTCTTTTGAGCCCTCAGACTTAAATACTACATTCTTAATCGATTTAACCTCTACCCTAGTCTAGATCATATTGCTATCCGGTTGACCAATTTCCACTAACACCAAACTCGAAAACGCGAACGATCAGCTTTTTGTGAAACGAAGCTTCGGACAACGCTAAATTCATACTGCCAAGAGACATATTAATACCATACCAAAGGCTTAAGACTTAGAAGCTTAAAGCATATAGCATAGAGCCTTTGCCGGAGAAAGATTTCTGTATGGACATAATTTAATTTCAAGGGGTATCGGATAATCAACAGGGTGTATAACAAAAACGAGTTGTCGGCATGCTCATCGCGCCATGAGAAATCAATGAACATAATCGCTTGCTTCAGTATACGCCTTGCAGGTGAACATACCCACCGCAGAAGATAAATAAATGCAAATTGTCGAGCCCTATTGTTTTCCAGCTCGGCTCCGCTCTTTAATGCCGAGACCCCAGAGATCGAACTCGTATACTTGCTTCCCAATCATTCACCACTCGTACAGGTTTCGCGTTACTTATTACCGCCGTGGTATGCCGCCTCGACCAAAGTTTGCGCCGCCGCTATTCCAGCCTTGGCTAACACTTTGCTTGACAATCATTGCCGCGGCTGCGGCCGCTGCCATTCGTTCTTTCTGACGGTGTCTCTCCTTGAGGTAACCGGCCGCTTCAGGGCGCATGCGTAGAATGCGGAGGATCATGTCATCAGACGGATCAGCCTGGGCTTCCTTCCGCTTCTCCTCTTTGGCGCGGCGCATTGTGCCGAGGTTCCTGCTCATCATAATGCTTTTGCCTCTACGTATAGTACCCATACTTGCGAAAGCTGGCCCGGCAGCGGCACCACCTAGCGCAGGGGGGGCCGATAGGCGGTTTGAACTCATCTGACCTTGAAGCTGCTGCTGCTGCCGCTGAGCAGTAGCGGCCGCCATACGCTCCGATGTCCTGACAAGGTTCTCGGTTCCATCAAAGTAAAAGAAGTTAAGCGAGTTGAGCTCGTGATACTTAGGCGATTTGAGGACTTCGGCAGGGACACCCAACACCTCCCCAGTCTCGTCTTGTGCGTTGAAGAAACTATATAGCAGTTTCAACCATTTGAAAACTACATCAAGTTCTCGTTGACTAAGGGGACGTTGACTTGAAGGTTTATCTGATAAGGGCGGTACAACGAGAGCCTCAATGGCCATGAGAACCTCTTTCCATAGGCGTGTCATCACCGCAACCATTGTTACATCAGTCAAAGTTTCCTTCATCGTAGAGAAATTGTCATTGAAATACGCGAAGAGAGATTGAAGAGCGTTTTCAATATCAGCATCAGTGAGCGTAGGCAAGGTTGAGCTTCGTTTAAAAAAAGAGTTGACCTGCGAGGCTAGGTTGCGACCAAGCAGACTACGTAGCGCCTCGTGAGAGAGCGATGCGTTGATATGTCTTGATAACTACAAATTGTCAGTTAGTGATGTTATAAGAGTTCTATGGTGGAAAGCATACCTTATCTGTAATTTTGCGAACCATATCGCGCTCTGTTCTCTTCAGATGTCGGAACGCCTTACCAAAATAGAACTGAATGTCATCGCGCTCGCCCTCCATACTTATCCGGAGAAGAATCCTACCTTGTGTGTCAAGGTCAAGCCAAAATTCTCTCGGTAGATAGTCACTGAAATGTATTGGGTCCAGCTTGAGAGAAGTTCTGCCGACAAAATCGTGGTCGCCGAAAGTATCGTAATCCCAGATTGTTGCAACAACGTTGAGTGCGCTAGATACCGTTACATCTACAGACTCGTCCCACCGAGGGTTTAGGGTTCTCATGATGATTCGAGTCTTATGTAGACGCTTCTGGTATTCATCCACGAGAACAACATAAGGATCACTAGTCCCGTTTGGATCACATGCTTTTATCTCCTCGGCTTCGACGATCTTGATGGTAAAAACGTATTTCGCCGGTCGTCGGACCTGTTTTTTGGGTCCGTCTACCTTGTCTAGTATCGCGGCGCAAGCGTCGACGTTCATAGTCCTCTCAAGTTTATCTAGCTCCTGCATGGCCCACTCGATGTTGTTCAGTTTAACTAGAGACTATATAATGGGTCAGATTTTTATTGGGCAGCAGGAAGGAGTATATACCATACCTCTGGATAAAATTGAAACGGCTCCATCTTCTCTTTATTATTCCACGCGTCTTTAGCATACTGCATAAATCTGCTCTGGGTTGTCTGAGCTGATGCGGCAGCCTCCTGTTCATTAGGTCGTGGCGTGTCCATTTCCTTGACAAAACGTTGGTCCACGATCTCGCAATAACGAGCAATGCTATTGGCAAAAATCTTGGACAGGGCCGTCATAAAACGAGCATGGTGAACGTCATTATCCCATTCAAGTTGGAATACTTGGTCTGCTGTTTGATGGAATAGCTGAAACATGTCAATTACTGAGTGACTGTGGCGGTCTGCATCACTGAGAACGTGTTCAGGCCCTTGGCCTCGAACTTGGAATTGATCATGTTTCATCGCCTGCTCCACGAATTCCTCAGCTTGTTCCTCTGCATTGTGGATCCATCGCCAGACAAATTCAACGAGAAGTTCTTCAATATCGAAGGTGAAAGGTTGGTTGGGAAGCGATGATCGGTGGATGCGACGAATTTCGACAAGTTCCTTATATAGGTCAAACCCATCTTGCAAAGGGAGTTCGTCCCCGTTGTCTCGTGCGACCTGCATAATTCGCTTGACTAGCTCGTGGGCATCATTTTCAAAACTTGGAAAGATTGTCTCCGCAAGGACGGTCAATGGGTTGACTCCCATGATTATTGGATTGCTCCTGTAACGCTTCTGAATCTTTTCACATAGCTTAACAACGGAGTTGCCAAGGTTCTTAACATGGCTGAAATTCCAATCCTGCTGGTCTGGAGGTATCTCGGAATCAAGGAAACCACGGTAAACATTTGCGGCTTGCTCTACCATGCCGTCCTGAAGCATTTTAGTATACTCCATTGCTTCCTCTTCCTTCCTAGAAAAACTAGGATCATTGAATATGTGATTTTGTAATACATGGACTGATGGGCCTGCCGATGGGGGTTTTGGCTGGTAACAATGCATAAGGGTGTCGTATAACTCTCGTAAAAGTGCGTCATGTAGAGTACGTAACGTCTGCTGATATGTAGTGAAGTCGGCAAGAGTCCACCTACCTCGATCTATGGTTGCAAGGCTCTCACCATGCAGATAGATGTGGGGAGGTTTTTTATGCTCCTTTTCCTGCGGAGTATTCTTGACCAACTCGAATGCAGAATCCAGATCTATGACCGTGAAGAGTGTGTCTGTGAATCTGCGAGCGGCCACTTCTATGTACACAATGAGTCGGGTGAACTGGGGTATTCGCCAGCGAACACAAAGTTCGGTCAGGAGCTCCATTGATTGCTTTGAAAACGGTCCGTTCTGCTCATCCCCTTTCCCATGCATGGCATCGAACTCCAAAGCATAATTCGAAATGACCTTCAGAAACTCTCGAGGGTCGGAAGGGATAAAGGTATAATGCGCTTCGTCAACAGCCCTAATACTACTAGTGTCGTCAAGTGTCATAGAGCTTAGGCTGAGCCTGTTCTCTATGCCGTATATAGAGTTCCTGCTTGGATTAGACAAAGCTCGACTCAGGTCTGCGTATGACTGTTCTTCCTCATATCTGGTACTAGGACTCGTTGGCAACGGTTTCTCGGAAGCCGCACTGGCGCCGGAAGATGTTTTGGCGAGCTCTGGCTTTGCTGTAAGGATTTCCATCATCATGGCCGATAAAAAGGGACCTTCAGCCTTTTTCCAGTCCAGATAAGCTTCCTCGACATCAAAGTCCTGGCTTTGTAAGACGCCGGGCATGTTGGTATTCAAGCGATGCTGGTATGCTTTCAGATCCTTGAGCGCAGCCTCTTCAGTCCAATTCGGCCGCTGGGTGTCTAAATGGCCCTGAACATCAGAGTGCGCAAGTCCGAATATCCTCGCGACCGCCTGGACCATAGGCATATCCTTGACGTCATAGGATAGGGGAACGGTTACTTCGATATGCTTTCCCGCGTCTTGACTCGTATCGATGAAGAGATTCTGATCGTTCGTGAGAAGCTTCTTTTCTAGAGTGTCCAATCTGCTCATGAGCTCGGGCTTGTCTCTGTCGCCCCCCTGTGCACGCAAGATGTGAGTGAGAAGTCTCACAAAGAGGGCCACGTGCCTATCAACAAGAAGTTTCCACGAATCATCGCCCGGGGTATGTCCGAGGCCGCAAGCCTTCGTGGCGGCAGAATAGAAGATCAAGACTAAGGGCTCAACCTTGCGCTCCTTATCGATGCTCTTCTTGAAACTGGCCTCTGTAAATGCCGTGTAGGCCTGGGCAAAAGTCTTCTTGACAGCGGCGTCATTGTAGCCAGGGAGAGTCTCAGAGCCCCTGATGACTCCCTCCATCCTCTTCAGCAGAGGGGTATGGAAGGAATGAGGCAGCTTGACGCTCGTCGAGTTCCCCGGCACGAACTCCTTGACCAGATCGCCGATATTGGAGGTATGGGTCCGGGGCGGGGGTTTCGGGGCAGGAACCCATTGCTTTCGCTTCGTTTTGGGCTGGATGAGGTAGTGGAGGTAGGCGACGCGGAGAGCGTACGAGTAGGCATCGTCGTGGCTCACGGGGATTGTCCGCGCGGCCAACGAGGCGCCACGGCTCCTCCGTTCACTGTTGCTCCGGACGCTCTGGAGACTGTCGATGCGTCGGTGGATATACGATTTCCTAGATCCGGATGACATCGTGTGACACGTGCAGAGTTCAGGTACCGACGTTAGGTGAGGCGTAGGTTGTCTGCACGACAAGCATGGCAGCTAGTTTGCACGGATTTGGGTGTATTTAGGTCAGCAGGGACCTAAGGAACTTTGAGCTACTGTGGTAAATGATAAATAGAAGAGATGACGATTATCTCGGACGAAGAAAGACAGGTATGGCTGGCTACCTGATGCTGTGCGGCCTGGTTGGCTGCTTGCCAACTCGGTACACTGAACTGGCTAACTGGCGTCGATAAGTTTAAAATAGAGTTGGAAAAGTGTAATGGGTTGCAGCTCGAAATACCTAGATAATCACAGGCATGCGAGGTGCAGGTGTGTGGTGTGGTATGGTGTGGGCGCTTGGAGGTTCTGGCGTCCACGTATCACTACTAGCACAGGGAGCACCGCTGGGAAACCCCACCCCGGCATTGGACGTCATCGCCCACTACTTGGTTCAAGGGGCAAAGGGGGGGTTTCTGTATTTGTGGGGCGTCAGGGCACGGTATTTACCTACATACCTACTGTACATACTTTCCCACCTACAGCAGCAGGCTATTATTGGCCGTAGACTCACTGCCCGTCCACCTTTAACCTACCTAGGTACCTACCTACTACTATGTACTTACATACCTACCTAACTATAGGTAGATACCTACCTATTGTTGTATTGAATCCTCATTCCACATTGCGCACATGCAGGTCCTGCTAGATGTCGGTGGTTTCCGCTCTTATACAGAATAAGACATAAGGTGGTATAGACCCCATTGAGCATTGACCCCGAAACCTTTGTGTATCTCCAACACACGACACCAACGATTCTTTCGCTAATAGGCAATACATTGTTAGCTTATGTGAATAGGTAGACCTGATCTATTTATGTATAATGTAGGTAAGGATTACCTCTCATTTGATAATGACTAATCGTAGCCAAGTACTACAGCTTCTATGGTTCATACTTAGTAGTGGTGGGCTATGCTTGTCGTTAGCCACCTAGAATACGGTCTAGGGATGGATGGACTTGGTATGTCTGTCCATGTGATTAGTATACGAACAATCATACGCAGACGGTTGTGCCACCTGTTCGATCATTGTCCTTTACACAGAGACAAACAAGGGCTTCATTCGTAACAGGCAAAAGGTAAGATGACATCTGCAGCGCGTATTAGGGTTGAAACACGAAATCCTCAATCGTTGCAGCCTATACCCGTACTTTGGGAGCATCGATCTCTAACACAGGTATTTCACTATAGATGTTGCGACAGTTAGACTGTCTACATACAGTACATGTGGTCTAGATTATAGATGTGTATACAGGTAAGACCTGCCTTACATGTAATACAAGAGATCGGATTTGGCGAGGTACCTTAGGTACCTCTTAAAAAGTTTAAGTGCAACTTAGAACATAAGCCCATAGATACATAATGGAACTCGCATGTGATCTAGTCTGATGTAGAAGATTGTATCTAGATAGCTTACTGACTAAGAGTAGGCTACCATTCTATAACAGTTATATATAGGTACGCAAGGCAGAGCAAGCACTAGGATGTACCTACAACCTAGGTAGATAAAAGTGATACCTAATCTAGTAGGGGCCGGTTAAATAATCACTGATTACCCATAATTCACACAAAAAGCTTCTTTCTCCCCCCCTACCTACTACTGTACATTCAGTTGCGAGCTGTACGTGGTTACCTACATATACACACCTACCTAATTACCTACATGTAGTAGGTAGTTCTGTACATACTTGACAAAGCCTATCCAGGTAACTTCACCTAAGTACACCTACCTACTGTACTTACCAACCAACCAGACAAGCGCCAGACAAGTGGGAGGTTTGAAGGCTCGAGGCGGTTGTTTCTAGTTCGTCTAGCAAATGCTTGGCTTTATTATTAGCTTGGTCGCCTGCACCAATTACGAAAGCCACCTCCCCCGTCCCCTCAAGTGATCGATCGCGCATGCATACAATACCCATCTAATCTAATACATACATTCTACATACACTATACACTCTACATACATCACTCAACTCCAACGCCGTCATATCTTTGTCCAGCTTCGCATACATAATCCGCATACCTTACTATACTTTTCGTTACTTTCTCTACTCCTCCTGCTGCTGCTGCTAAACCGACTGGGAGCCACTTGACTCCGTACCGTCTCCGTCCGCGTCTGCGGCCTCTGGTCTGTGGCCACCTTGTTGCCGCCATGGGCGTCGTGAGCAGCCGTCTCGAGGATGGCGCCCCCATCTACTTGAGGGACCAGAATCGCTGTACGTGAATCCGCCTACCGCAGCCCATCCGTTTCCTGTTTGCCGCTTGCTGTTCTTTAAAGAAGTGTT
>JAPESX010001020.1:0-12191 GCA_029590615.1 Nemania bipapillata | reverse complement strand
ACCTACAAGCAGTTTCTTCTCATGTTCGCCGAGGCCCAGATGACCTCGTTCGAGAAGGGCTACGGCTGGTGGTATTGGACTTGGGATACAGAGTCCGCGACTCAGTGGAGCTATCGTCAAGGTCTCGCGGCCGGCATCTTGCCGGCGAAGGCATACGATCGCGACTTCAACTGCGATTCAGATGTGCCTGATTTTGCGGACTCAGGACTTGTTGAGACCTATTAACCCTAACAAGCCACACGCACATATCAGACGGGGGAGTTTCATTCACTGCGAAATGAAACTACACATAGACTTTCTGGTGTCATGCCATTATCTTTTACGGGATCGGCGTCGGTGTCGGTGCATATCTGGTTGGTTGGGTAGGCAGAAATCGTTCAATACGCAATGTCAAAAGGAGGTCAAGAGGAGGCTCTTCCTACTCACGAGGAGCAAATAGAATAGTCTTTCGATTTCTAGGACATCAGGCATGTAAATCGTATGATTGTTGAAGAGGCTATGGAACGATACAAGCACATTAGCAAGCTGAATATCCTAATAGAGCGCAGATTGAAACATGAACAGCCTCAATATTTGAATGCTTGCAGATTCCAGGCTCGCAGAGGCCACCCACACTACACAGGCAACCCATCTTGATTCCAACCAAGACCACCAATATCCCCAGCGCAGTTGACTCACCGCATCGATCAGCGTCGAGATGGTCTGCACGATCTGAGGCTCGAGGCGATTACTAGTGCTATCCACTCATCACCCACAAACGATCCCAGCATGCGAGGCTTAGTCGAAATTCACGCGATGTTTTAAGGAATAACGAACCATAACTGAAAGGCGCCAAGAATACTACATATAAGCAGTCGTCGTGTCAGCATTGCAGCCCCAGATACCGTTGAGTCGTCCAAGCCCCCCGATGTAACCCGGGGTATGATTGCAATGGCCTTAAAGCCTCTCGGCAGGAGAATAATCGCCACCTCATCGCAAGCAGACCAAATCCTATTTACAATGTCCCCCTCCCCGCCGTATCAATCGACGCCTTCAGCCATCAAAACCGAGACTAGGGAACGGGGGAAAGCCAAAGAAACAAGCGAGCCAGGGGTGCAGACCGGTCTTTAGTGAATCGATCTGGTTGGCCGGTTTCTGGTCTCAGGGCTGGCTGAAATGGGTCTAAAGAGTTGAGAGATGTAACCATGTGCGGTAGATCATTGGTAATGCAAGAAGGCAGACACGAGGTTAGACAGCACAGCACCGGTGCCAGCGAATCTTTTTCTACTCTAAACCGTCGAATGGCGCACGATGCGGCTGAAGCGTAAAGACCAAAAGGGTGAGTTATGGGAAGCATTCTCTACCCTCCTACCCAGCTGCATTACATACACATCTACATACTTTATCTAATGATAGCAAAAAAAAAAGAAAAAAAAGAAAAAGAGGCCCACGGCATGTCGCAGATATGGGGGCCAGGACCCTCTCCCGCAAAATGTCCGGTTCGCTGGGTACCTGACTAAGGTGCGGTGATGAGCGGTTTGAGCTATTGCGCCGCGATTACGACTTAGACCAAGATAAGATTTGCGATGCTTTTCTGCAGGCTGGGATACAATGCACGGCACGATCCGTTGACTAACTCGCCCAGAGGCCGCGGATCTTGGGTAGCGCGCGCCATGATCCATGACATGACTTACAGAGGTCGCCATGTAGGTAAGAGAACCTCTGCACGGGCGGGCGGCACCGCAAGCGCGCCTAACGATGCTCACCGACTCCCCCTCACGAGGGCATGACATGTCTACATAAGCAAATACACGCACATACGGACGAAACATGCGAGACATTGTATACTATTACAGTACATGGCGTACAGCTCACCACCGCTAGTACTGCAATATAAGCCTACCTCGTGGATCGGCGTTATCGCCAGGCAGGCAGAAGCGAGCGTTCGAAACGGCCCTAAATCAAAAGCCTCGAGGGCATGGCATCGTTTGGAGCTAAACAGACTAGTCCGTCCGATACCCGAAATCTGCGTTGGCTCTATGCCGTTACTGTAGATCGGAAACACAGGTCGATCCTGTAAGAAAGGGGTCGTATGAGATCTACTCATATTCCGGGGGAGGGGTGAGAGAGAAAGAGGGGCGAAGCAACAAGAAACCTCATTTCTGGTTATTTTTTNGCTATGCCGCAGTAGACGACACGATCCTTCATACGAAAACTTCGGCTTAGATAGTAAGTTGGCGTCATGGCCTAACAGGTTGCGACGCCCATAATGTCAAATCCTTGTAAATTCCCCATGCCCTGACCCAGCCATATACATAGTAAGTCCTTCCGATTCCGTGGAGATTAGTACCGTGCATGTGTTTAGGTAAGGTCTTCTCTGCTGTACTGTATACTAAGGTATCAAGGTCTACGATCGCTTCGGTTAGCAAGGCCAGATCAGGTATGCCACCCAACAAATTTGGCGAGAGGCGTTGTCGTTGGTTCGGCCTCGGTTTCCTGTCAGCAAAAGTCCTAGGTGAACAGATTCTGATCAATATACCAACACTTGCATCGCGTGAAGCCATCCGGGCAAGCCTTGCCGTCTAGTTAGGGGAATATGGCAATTAAATGCGTAAACCCACGGAGTTGAGGTAGTTCATCTTCCACTCCTTCAATTTCAGGGCTTGATAGTAGGAAATAATACACACCGTGATGGCATGATTCTTACAGTACGGCTAGACTTTGGGAGGTCTTATCTACCTCTCTATACTTCGTCACTGTCTTGAATGACTGCTTAAAATTTTCCGCCATTGCTTCAGAACTAAGACACCCATCTTAGATGAAAAAAATCCGACAATCACACGTCAGCTTCTGGCAGCTCATGTATCTATCATCTGATGAATGGCGGTGTGCTCGTGGAATATGCTGAAAGGTGCACCAATATACTCCATGGCAGATAGAGTGCGCCAGCCGGTTATAGTGAGGTCTATGCAATCTTCTTATTGCATTCTTGTATTCTATGAAGCTGCAGCTACATATTTGATTACCCTTTGCATTATAAGCTGAAATTGAGTTGGTAAAAGGGCCACCTACTTCTGTGTCTTGTGAAAGAAGTCAACACATAGGCTACAATGATGATGTATACTAGAGGTGGATCCAGTGAGGCCAGCTCGACGGATGCCTTTCCACCAATTATCATGTATTAACAGACTAGCAGGCACTGAGTGAGAAAGTATGGGATATTAGGTGGGTTGCTCTGCCTCCAGTGGTGGTCGAGGATCACGCCCAAGGCATTAAGAATTTTTCCGAGTGGTTGACATAGCCTAGCATCTGCAGTCAAGTGCCGTAGAGAGTATGTGGGGGCTTACCAGTTCAAAGCAATACCGAAGTACATTACATAGAATCGATAACGAGGTAGCGGTGTCTCATATGCGAACTGGCCTACACATAGTCCTACCGACGTATCAACGGTTCGCCTCCGAAATGTGGTAATGAATAAGCCCTAGGATCCGTTACTAATAGATTGACCGGATACGTCAGTTTGTTAGTAATTCTGGAGATTTGGGCAGGCTCAAGCGAGCCTGGATCTGGTGAGTACCCTGATCGGTAGATGCCAGATCAAACCTGGCGTTTTGTTTTTTTTGTTGGGCACAATGGTCGTCGTGGGTACTTGGTGGTTGACATCAGAGCGTTACACAACATCGGACACTTGCAACGGGTAGACGAGGTTACGTCGTAGTGACGGCGCAGTAGTGCAGCCCGTGCGGTGGTCCGTTCAGGGTATAGTTTGAGCCGAAATGCATTCGGAGAAGACCACTCCAGGGTCGTACCAGTCCCGTCTTTATTACTTTAGCTGGCTGCAGAGTACTTCGAATTACAAATTCAAGCACGGCAGTAGGACCAAAGGGTACTGGAGGTACAGTTGGCCTTACGTGTCAACCAGGAGGCGGCGATGCATATCATAAACTGGTGCAAGTGTTCCTATCACCGCAGCACGAAGTCGGCAATGCCCAGAATCTGTGTTGTATGTGTATCACAAAACTCTCGAGTATTGGTTGGTCTATCTATGTAGTGCGCAGGACAACAGGGTCTCCGAATGCGGCCAACCGCCTTGGACGATGGGCCAACCAGCGCGGCACTGCGCAGAAGAAGGCGTACCGAGTGCTGGTTGGGAGATGCCTGTTGGAGATGGCGGGGGTTTTCTGGATGCTCCTTTTGGCGTAGGTGAGTTTTGGTATCTGATAGGGACAGCAACGTGCCCTTCGATCGAGATGACGATCATTTAGCCAAGAGATAACGACGAAGCGAACAAGCGAGCAAGCGAACGCCCAGCTGCTCAGCAATGGGCGTGTAGTGAAGAACTTTTGAGATGAGTCAGGTACATATCCAATGGGCGAGGTTGCGAGTAAGTATCTACCTCCACCTACCTAAGTAAGTAGGTATCTGCCCAGAGATGTACTTGGCAATGCAAGTCTTAACGGCAGTCGAGGGCGCATGGTGTTGAAGGAAAAAAAAACCAAGACTAACCAAGACTGTCCAAGAGATACAAGAGATAGCATAGATGGTCAGTTCATCTTGGCAATAATGCTTAAAACATCGACCATGATCCACCCAGGCGCAGAACTGAAAACAGGGATACTGCAATAACGATCGGTGAAAATTACCCTACTTTACGATTGAGTAGGTTGCTGGAACACGTAAAAAGACACCGGCTTAGCTGGCTTAGTCAATGAAGGGTGGTTGCAGCGAAGATCTTCAGGTACAACACAAGCGCCACAAGAGCAAGGGCAAGGTCGGCCCTTGTCTAAGTCACACACCATGAACTAATACCTCTGAAGAGGGGGAGAGAAACAGACGTATGTACATACCTACAATTAATAAAAATAAAAAATAAAAAAAAATAAAAAAACAGGTACCTACCTAGGTAAAAGAACCAAAATAAAAATAAAAATAGGAATCCCATGGGAAGAAGCACCCCTCCCCTGCTCACCCCTTCCCCCAGATTATCTCACTACTTAGTAGATAGACAGTACAACTCTATGAAATTGACTAGCATGACGGCTGTTCACTGGCTCACGACTATATCGGATGGTCGGGCTCTAGAACCGGATCTGAGGCCTCCGTCAAATGGCGAGCGCAGAGACTAGACGTATATCGAAGCTGAGAAGGTCATGAATTGGGGCAAGGTGGTATGAAGGACGGATGGGGAAGGCGACGGTGTTTTAGATTGCGTTGCATCGTCGAACAGCGTGGAAAGTTCGGCAGACCAGGTGGGAAAGCTTGATTTGACAATCACGGGCCGCAACCTAGTGTTGATGTTGCGGCTCGAGCCGCTGGTTGCATACGCAAGCAAGCAAGCAAGCAAGCAATTACCCAGTGTCCGCATACTCGTACATATTGGAGAGGGTCTTGATTTGCGCCGGGGGGAGGGTGAGCGCGAGGGTGAGCGCTCGCTTGGTCTCGCTTGGTCACTCACTTACTCAAGCTGGACAGCAAGGGGGACCATCAGTGGAGCAAGTGAAAGTGCCGTGTTGGAGAGCATGCCCACTCTCAGTAAGTCCGGAGCAAGGACGTCGGGGGGCAGGCGAGGTATGACCGAGCGAGCGGCAGAAGACTCTGTCCGTCTCTCTCTACCTGTAGCTCTCCCATGTACGGCGTGCTGCCACTGTTAGTATAATATGCATAGACTCACTGCATGGGAGGAGGAAGGAGAAGAAGAAGAAGCGGAGGTGGTACCCAGCCTGCTAGACCACTGTATCTACGTTACAGTAGCTTTTAGAAACATGATAGAAATAGTGTGGAGCACCTACCTATCTAACCTCAGGCTAGAATTCGTCCGTTACTCTTGGCATCTATTTTGGTGCATGGTAAACTTGTAGGTGTGTGTTATACACATGCAGTACCTACCTGTTGCCGTATGAATGTATGAACGTATGTCTGCAGATATGGGTATGTAATGTGGTGGTTGATGTAGATGGATACATATGAAAACCTCCTAATCTCCCTGGCAGAGGATTAGGTACGTTGTGATTCCCCAGGTACATACATACATACGTACTCGCCTACTTACCTACATGGTACATACAGTACCTACCTAACCTACGTAGGTGTACCTACCCACTTGTCTGCATACATCTATATGTATGTATGTACATGTGTATGTATATACATACCTGGGGCGTCTTACCGAGCTGAGGGCGAGGTGTCCGCGTGAAAAAACGTGGATGAGGGGCTGTGAACCAGGTGAGCAGTGTTAAATAAAGTTGAATGTGTAAGTAATAATCTACCCAAGACAAGAAAATATCAAGCACTGATATACGCATATATTGATTGGTGCTTACCATACCCCACATCAACGCTACATTAGGCTTGAAGGTCCGTTCCTCTTGTACATCTGTACATCATGTTCCGGCAACACAAATTTCGATGTCGATCCCCAAACAGTCAGTACTAAGTCTAATATAATAATGGTGGGGGTAGACGTATAATAGAGCACCAATCTGCACCTGGGTACGCTATCTACTTTAGTACCTAGGTATGTAGGTAGATAATTAAGGTATTAAGAGAGTTGCAGTTTATATGCCAGGGAACCTTGTCTCATGGATTAGATTCATATGTACGTACTTGTACGTACTCGCGCCGTTACCTTACCTACCTACTGAAATACATACTAATGTACTACCTACATGCACATACCTAAGTACAACTATACACACACACGAGCACACATACCATTGGGCACCTAACCTACCAAAGCATATTATGTATATCATGGGGTACCTAATGGATACGCATATGTAGGGTTTAGGTATATATGTAGGTAGGTATGTACGTACGTACGTATGTCAGGTCAGGTGGGAGGGGTTATGGCCTAGATGTCACCTAAGTATTGCCTGGATGCCTTGGTATCAGATATACTTATGTAACTTCACTCACTTCTATGGATTTTCAGCTGTCTAGAGCGGCAAGTTGACTACGCTAATCCCTAAAGAAAAAGGTGATCGCGTGATGCCCAGCTAGTTATTTATCGGGGTGAGATTCAGTTGTGCAGTTTTAGGTAATGAACATTATTGTATTGGAATTTCCATGTATATATGTACCTAGCGCTTATGAAGCTGAGAGTAGCTAACTTGGCGCGATGAAGAGCCTTGGCGCTAGCACCACATGTGCCTGACCGGGGCTGAACAGGCTGGCTGGCCGTTGATGCAACCCACCTTAAAGGGGATACCTAGGTATCTATCTAGGTGCTGCGTGGGCGCCATCTGGGTGAGGCCCTGTTACCTAGATACCTATCGGGGATTCCGTCCATGGGTCTATGCGAATCTATGCAAGTTGTAGATAGTTACGAGGGTATGAAGGGGGGGGACTAACCGTAGAGGGGAATCCTCGGTGGGGGTGCAAAGAGAAGACCCCGCGGCTCGGCCCTATGGAGCTTGCATGGAGCATAGTTGGCTCACAAGAGCACTTGCAAAAAATTGAACAGGACAGAGGCGCTCTGGGCCAATAAGATTGCTGTCTCGGCTGTCCACAATGCCGACCGGTACAGCACTGTATCGTTGTCAGTCGCAAATCATGACCCCCCCGAGCTCCCCCTCCAACGCCAATCCCCCGTTACACTACCTAGAACCTCCATTGACTCGTCCACCCACTCATCACGTACAGCGCGGCCGGAGCTGCATAGCCGCTGTTGCGTCGTAGTTGTATCCTTCCCAATCTTGCCCTGTGATGCAAATTCGACTTTGACTCAACGCATTGAAATTGCGAGATTGATAAGTCTGTTCTGACTATGAGGGTCATCCTTCTGCGCCACCACTTGTTTCAATTGGCTTAAAAGAACTCACCGTCCAATCTTGACTTGCCTGCCCCAGAGATTTTCATTCCGTTCTGGGGTTGCTGACTTGACCCGAGCCTTCATCGTCACTTTTATTATCTCGAATTTAGGTTTTTGCCTCCTGTGGCTCTCTGACGTTGCGATCACTGGCAGCCCCTTCAGCCCGCCCGTCCAATACTCAGTTCAAGTACGGCCAAGGACTCTTCCCCTTTACGGTACAGAGTACACGGCCATTGCATTCGTCGCTTCTCTTTCCGAATGCATACGTAGGAAAAGAAAACCTGCACCATCATTCAGGCGGCCAGTCCACACGGTGCTGTTCTCGTCTCGTCAACGTACCTAGTAAACACCCCCCCATTACCGTCACATTTCCTCTTGCGCCGCGATATCGACGCCTACAGCACAGTACGGTACAGCCTGCCCATCCTCATTACGATACCAGAGGATACCCATAGCATTGCAATAGGCATACCCCCAGGATACCACCGCCTCCAGGACACCTGTTGTAGGCACGCACGACTCTGGGATATATTTACTCTTACATGTACATACGTCTGAGGTCGCCGACTACGTATCCGCCTGCACCTCGGCCGACGATCAGGTCCCAGGTCAACTAGCCGAGCCGCCGTTAGCCCTCTCGTCTGTTCTACCTTCTCTCCTCTTCGGTCTAGCCTAGTCAGCACCCAATGCGAACTGCTTCAGAAGGCCCGGCTAGCTGCAGGAGCATCGATCATCCCGCATACCATCCCAGCCAAACCCCCCAGTGCCTTATCCGTCGTCGCGTAACTCCATGAGAACAGCCCTTCTGCGCCTCCGCGTCACCGGCCCGCTCCCGCAGTACCCAGTAGGTTCTACGGTTCTACTGGGGAAGCTCTGCTGAACCACCCCTCTCGCGATCTGTACTAAGACCGTGGGTCGAGTTGCTCGTCGGTTTCTAGGTTGTCCGGCTTTTGTTGTACAAGAAGCGCCTCTTTAGCACAGGGGACTCGCCCATTGGAGTCTCCCCTGCTAGTCGACGCTCAATACGAGCAGACGCCCGTATCAAAGCCTACCCCTCAACCGCGTATTCTTGGTTTACTTGGGCTGAAGAGGGCCGTTGTACTGCGGAAGCGTACAGCACCATTGCACACGAACTCCCCACGTCTCACGTACACGCTAAGTATAGTTCGACACTGTTTGTCAATCTTGATATTCAGCCTTCGTTTATATTATTGGCTCGCATTCGCCTGAAACCGTTGTCACTGGCTAGTGGCCTCACCCCCTGGCTTCATTAATTTAGCAACGCGGAAAGAGCGGTGGGATAATAGACATAGCAGCCCAGGAGCCTGGTTGTGACTTGCAATATTGATCAGGACTTTGCGAGCTGCGTGCTCCCAGGCAAGTGTGGTTACGCCAAACCCAAACTAGGGCTTACCTTGGGACATTTCGCTACGTGGTCACCAGGCTTCAAGCAGTCCGTTTTATATAAAACCAAGACGCGATGCCAGGCGACGTTCAAGCCAACGGCGCTGAGGTCTCAGACGCCCTATCTGATAATGATATGGACCCTGACGAAACCGACCATATTGTGAAAGACGAGAACGATAAGATGCTTGACCAACACACGTCGCCCGAGGCTGGGACCGAAAACTCTACTGAGAGCAAGAAGAAGTATGATCCCAAAGACCCTCATCGCCCTCGGCGTAAAAAGGCAAGACGTGCTTGTTATGCCTGTCAGCGGGCCCATCTGACGTGCGGTAAGTCTCAGCCTCCGCATGTAAATGCCGATAACTCCAGCAGTCTCCTGCTACTCCTACCCTTGCCCCCACATTGCCCCCCACGAATTCGATTTCCTCTTCACGCAAACGACAGTGTCCCCAATCCAACCCCGAAGCCGTACTCACTTTCAACGCAGGAGATGAGCGGCCTTGTATGAGATGCATTAAGCGTGGTCTTCAAGGCGCTTGCGAGGACGGAGTACGAAAGAAGGCGAAATATCTTCATGATGCGCCTCCGGAAGCCCTCCGTCCAGTGTTAGGGCCGAACTACAACCCCAATGCCGGACCAAAACCAACGAATGGCGCGCAAGTCACCAATGGTACCACGGAAGCTCCGGCGTACTATTCACAAGGCGCGAATGGCACCACCTATCCCTTGTTCACAAGCGCTGCGCAGAATACAGTTCCAGCGATGACAGAGGGTTTGCCCTTTGGGAATCAGCAATCCCCTGTTACCAATGGATTTCAAGCCTCGAGTAATGCGAGGCATATGAATGGCATTCCAATCCACCAAGTGTCTGCAGAGATGTCGAACCAATTTTCCCCCGCGTTGTTTGACCCCAGCAACCCCGCGATCTTCAATTTTGATCTTGAGGGCCTGAATTTCGGTAGTCACTATGGCGCGCTTGAGTTTAGCATGCTGGGCCACATGTCCTCTGGTGCCGCTGAGACACCACCACGAGAGGCCATAGCGCATTCGAATGGCGGCGACGTTGGCTACGGTCAATCGCATATGTTCTCCAACGGAACTAGTCAATATAATCAGCTTTATGATCAGGGCTTGACTGACCCCTTTATGAGCGTTGATCAGAACAATGTCTACTCCCAGGGCAATCTGCAGCATGGGCTACCTCACGCTTACGCCGTCGCAGCTGCCGGTCCGACGCCTAGCAGTCTAGCTAGCCCAGGCACGGATAATACGTCTAGTCCTCAGCCGACAAATTACGGGTTTGATAAATCACCTACGGTTGGTAGCTACACGCCGGCTAGCTCTCAGCCCATCCCTCAACCACCGAGAACAAAGCATAAACACGCAAATGCCAATTCGCATGATAAATTGGGCCCACAGTCAATAGTCGCCAAACGACGGGATCCTTCGTCAATATATGAAACCGTTAAGGAACCATACCCGTATCTTACCGGTTTTCATAACTTAGTCGCCTTAGTACAGCGCCGGTTCTCGCCAAACAAAACCCTGCGCATCGCCAAGTCCCTTGCCAGCATTCGACCCTCGTTCATGGCGTGCACCAGAAACCTTAACAGGCAGGATCTAATTTTCATGGAAAAATGCCTTCAACGCACCCTGTTCGAGTATGACGATTTCATGGGACATTGCCCTGCTCCGACCATTGTGTGTCGTAGGACGGGAGAGGTGGCGGCTGTCAACAAGGAGTTTATCGCTCTCACTGGATGGACGAAGAACATTCTCCTCGGCAAAGAACCCAACTTGAACGTCAACCTCGGCCGATCCGGATCGGAATCAGGAAGTCTGCCCAGCAAATCAGAATTAACCACGCCCAGGTTAACGACTATCCAACCGGACACAATCAAGATTCCAGAGGGAGCCACACAGTCCGCTTTCATTGCCGAGTTTATGGACGACGACAGTGTCATACAGTTCTATGAAGATTTTGCACAGCTGGCGTTTGGGGATAGTCGCGGCCATGTGACGAGAAAGTGTCGACTGCTCAAGTATCGAACGAAGGAGATGAACGAGGCGCTCGCCAGTGAAGAATCGCCGCAAAAGAACATCCGAAACAGCTTTCTCAGTAACAGGGTCACCAAGATTGACGGTGAACACGGCATTTCCAGGCTCGAAAGGGACGGCAAGATTGACTGCACGTTTTGCTGGACTATTAAGCGCGACGTGTTCGATATACCCATGTTGATTGTCATGAATGTAAGTTGCCAGATTCCTCGGGTTGTGCCTGGCTACGATGCTAACTTGGACGTAGTTCCTCCCCTGTTACTATCGTGACCAAGACCAGCTCGCAGTATAAGCTAATACCAATCTACGTTTCAATATTATCTTTCTTTTCTCTTCCTCTTGTTGATAGATTTCTGCATACTTTATATATATCCCTGGGAACATAGCTTTCATAATAGTGAAGCATGGATGGCGTTGATTTTTTTTCTGGATGAGGCTCGCATATTTAGAGTCCTTCTCCCATGATTTGCGGGAGCTGGTCATCACTGCCTGTATTTCCTAAGTCTTCCATCGGCTATACTCTCGTGGCATAGAGCAAATGAGAATATGATCAATGATTTCAACAGTAGAAATAGTGGCCAAGCGTCTCGTAGCGCTGATATAATATCCAATATTCTCTATATGTCAGATGCCCTCCCACCTGAACGCCTTGTAATCCACTCTCTAGCCCTCATTCTATCAAGTCTTTCTCCGACAGCCTTCTAAAAACTTTATATACCATCTTTCCAACGTAGACACATGTCGACCATCTATTTCTGCCAGCAGTCTGCTACTTAAGACAATGGACCACGTTCGTTGTTCTCTATGTACTGCGTCTGCCTCTCCAGCAGCAAATCCCTAGGTGTTTAACATTCCCCGTCCCTCAACTACCATTCCCGATGTGAGGGGGGAGGCGATGATATAAAGAAGCGGGTTCCACCCCCACTCACTCACTCAC
>JAPESX010000102.1:0-29573 GCA_029590615.1 Nemania bipapillata | reverse complement strand
CTTAGTCTTAGGACACATGACGTCGAGAAGGAGGCACATTACTCTATTTGAGGTTGATGTGTTGAAGAGAGGAGCATATGTCGATAGCCGGTTGAGGTGTCTGTCTTTTGCGTCTATCGAACTAGGTGATGATGCTATTGGGCTGCATGATACTAATATCTAATCGCGGGACTTCTGCTAGTCTTATATGCTGGTATGCCGTACGGCATATGCAAATGTAAGACTCCATGATGCAGACACTGACGCCCAATACAAAAAGGATATTCTGTAAAGCGGCTTCTCCTAAACATGTTCTACCGCTTTTTCGGCTAGCTGCGCAGCGCACATGGAAAGCGTCTCAGCTGTCTCTTTGAGGTAGGCCTGATAGATACTGGCGTCTCGAACAATGCGTATTATTTCCAACCGTCTTGCCGCTAGGTAGTCTTTCACGTGCTCGAAAAGGCGGTGATCTATGTTTCTGACGTTTTCCTCGGGCTGTATAGGAGGTGGCCGTCTACTTCCTGTCGAGATCTCTCTTTACGTATCTATCCCTCAACGTAGGTAGTGAAATACTTACTAAACGAATACTAGCTGCTTCTAGAACACTACTCACCGCATGTCTCGCGCGCTTTCAAATTCAGGGTCGCAACTTTGATCTCTCGGTTGTAAGATATTCCTGTAGGATAGAGAAGCGTCTACTTATACGATCACTATACTCTTACAAGTACGTAACAATATCAAAAAAGTAATATAACTCTCTAACACGCCCATTATTATATTCTTCGAAGTAGAGCCTTCTGGCCACAAAGCCCCTTTTCACAACAGAAATGGTGCAACCTTAGTCGGTGATGGTCTCAAACTGACAACATATCATTGTCATTGGTTGATAAATAATATTTAGGAAGTGTATAGTTTACCTGCTTATACCATACCACTGTTCAAGGTTGCGGTTAAAAATATATGTCCACACCCGTAGGCCACCCTATTAAAAAGACCAAGGTATATAAGCTAACATAATCGACTTTCTCATAATGAATCGTCATACTGATAACTCCAAGACCGGGTGTAAGGGAAACCACAGAATTATAGATTGCCTTCTATAGCACAGCAAGAGAAATGAAGGGCAGACGGATAATGCACAGAATGAGGAAGTATATACAGCTAAAATCGAAGGTAACTAGAGTATGTACATCGAAGATGTAAGGGTCCGACCAGAGGTGCCCTAATCCATCGCGTCTCCAAAACAAGAATTGGCTATCATTGCTTTCTAAGGCCGCGTGGAGGCATCTTCCCCTAAGGGTAAGATGTTAGATAAGAAACAAAAAAAGGCAAGAACCCAACGCCCCGTTCTTTATGATCCCATGAATGTCCAGGTATGCGTAGACCAAACGTTGCCGTTGCTATTCGTGTCCGCGTAAAGATTTCTAAACTTCGCCTATTCAATATTTCGGCCTTTCTACCTCGTAAAAAAAGAAAAAGAAAAAACGCAGTGACCAACAGGGAAGTGATCGACTTGCAGTAGAACTCATTTTGATTTCGTCTTAGCCGCCGCCTCTATGCGTCAAATCGCTTGGCAATGCCCCTCTTAGTAGCGCCGGCCTCACTGAAGACTTTGACGGAATTAATGAGCCAGTACGTGTTCTGAAAGTCGGCAGGATTGCTTGCTACGTATTCTTGGCATGTGGATGCCTTGGCTGAACAGACGGGGTCTTCACTCCAGACCTTACCAGCCCATTGACCACAGAACGTGGTGTCAAAAACAATGTTGTGATTCATGAAGTTGGCATCGATATTGCAGCTGCCGCCGGAAAATGAAGCAGTGGGCCTGCCCCAGTTGCTAGGGTTAGGATTACCGGCGTTAATATCAGCCGGAATCTTGCCAGTTCGCGGAAAGAAGAAGACCTTGATCGCATCGGAAGTCCACTGGAGAGCGTAAACTCCGCCGCCGATAGCGTTAAATCCAGCGCCGAAGGTTTGCGTGTCCTGAGTTGAGGCACCGCATCCCTGAGTGCCATCGCCGGGCGAGCCGCAGTCCGCGGACGAAAAGGAATTTTGTGAGAACGAGCAGCCCGGGGCGGTGTGGAGGGTAATAGTAGAATTTGTCTGCTTGTTGACGCCTTCTATGATATCGATCTCCCCAGAATGAGGCCATGAAGGGCCAAAGGTCCAGAAAGCGGGCCATGAACCACAGACGGAATCGGGCTGATGGGCGATATCAGCAATGATGAGGCCGTGGGTGTATGCTTTTTTAGAGCTCAGCCGAACTGACGCGCGGCCTGCACTGGGGTTTGCTGTCTGGTAGTCTACACCCAGGTAGATACCGTTGTTGGCATATCCAGCGAGGCCGGTCGAGTTTGCGGTGACGGCATCGGCATACTGGACGAAGCCCGAAGTCGGATCGGGACCGCTGAAGAAATCGAAGCTCTCAAAAAAGTTGCTCGCATCGTACGCGTCTTGGAGGGTGTAACCTGTGGTGTTGTACTTTTGGCCCCGGACAGCGAGTGCTAAAGAGAGCACGCCGCTTACGCGAGCGAGATTCTTCGCAAAAGACATATTTCCCCAAGTCGAGTATCGAGTTTCGTAGTTGGCCCTGGAATCTGCGTACGGAAATGCAGAAATGTACAAGAAGGCAGGCAGTTAAGAAAAGTATCTTGGTGCTTGCTTCGGTTGTCCTGCGTCAGAATATGATAAAGATAATAACAATAGAAGCCTTGCGCCTGGCAAGGAGAAGGCAATTTTGGGAGAAGGGAAGTAGTAGATATGACTAGGAGAAGAAGTCAATTGGGAGGACCGTCTGAGGTGGGCGTAGTCAGGATGTCCTTAAGGTTTCAACGTCCTGCGTGAATCGTGTGTATGTGTGTATGTGTGTATGTCCGTGTATGTAAAAGACCGCAGTCGTGGCCCACGTGTTGAACTCGTCTTGTTCTATTCTAGGTTTGTTTGTCTTCAATGACAAACGAGTTGGCAAAGAGAGTGTCGTCCACAAAGGAGTTGTGAGGACTAGGTGCCGACAAGGCAGATTGGCAAATATCAAGCCAAGAGAACGTGTACGCGTGAGTGTGAGTGCGTGGTGTACTTAATTGTAGGTATGTAAGCATGTAGGTGGACGGATACCTGGGTAGGTGCCTAGGTAAATAGGTAGATAGGTATGGAAGTTGCGTTATGATGATGTATCTGAGTAAGGAGCGATAAACAAACCGATAACACGGTGAACCTAAATGCCTTGTAGGGTAATGGACATATAAAGTGCCGTGAGCCACCGGATTAGTCTGAGAAGCAACAGCTCTGCTGGTATGCGGCTTTATAGATATAGATATATATATGTGATATATTAAGTGCCAAATGAAGGTTGGGAGGAGAGGAAGGTCGGTCGGTTTATGCAGCCTGCCAACGTCACCAGGACTATAATAGAAAGAGGCAGGTGCACATTTGGAATGTCAAGGCAGGAAATGAATAGCACCATACTGTACAGACTAGAAGTGGACATTAGAGGATTTTCGAATATAGTAATAGTCCCGGCAGTGACACGGAGCCGTGACGAGGGCGGTCCGATAGGGTGGTAAGTCACGAAAGCACCGCCGCCCCAGTTCAAGTGATCCATTCCCTTCCCTTGCTATGGGCGAGGGTGATAGGTGATGAAGAGTTGTGTACCCAGTGTTTTTTTCCCTTGTTTCATTCCTGGACAACGACGGGTCTCGCTACCTAATCACAAGGTATTACAGTATACATTACACAATCCTTTGTCTTTTCGCCTGCTCCCTTGAGTAGAGATGAATAGCGCACACGTGCGAAGGAAGACTAGGTGCGGTATTCTACATTGCACATCGTCTCTCACCATGTGCTCAGGTATCATGTCGATGGGCATACGTACCTGTTCTCTAGGCCTACTGTCTTTCATGTTTCGACCTGGCTACAGACCGACCGCAGCAGAGAAGAAAAAGACATGTAAAAAAGAGCCAGCTAGCCAGGCAGACCATTGAGTGGCTCTAACATCAATAGATGGCCGAGACCTCACGCAAAAGGAGTCTTGAGGACATGTTTGTTGTTGGTCGTTTAAGATGGGATCTACGATCTATCCGTCATCCTTGGCCAATCAATGGCATGGAGCTCGGGAAAGCTGGGGTGCAAGGCGCCTCAGCTTGGCATCGAAACAGCCCCGCCAAGTTAACCTACCTACATGTAGTCTAACCCAACTGCCATTTTTGAGCGCTGAGCGTTTGCCCGACCGCTTTAAAGTCTTAAAGGCGCTAAATGACAGCTAGCTGCGTCCTATAATTGGCTCATAGGCTGGCATGTTTCGATAGTGGCGTCAAATGGAGCGATGCCACACCCAGACTCACAGGTACCTATTCCGTACTACTCGCCCGGCCAAGGTTACGCGCTACGCTACAGCAGCAGGCCCCTGAGGGATTGTAGCGATTGGCTCAGCGGCTCTAATACCTGTGTAGAACCTCGCTTGATCTTGTGTTTTGAAACACTTATAAAACGAGTCTTCTCTAATATGTATTAATCGAGTCATACACTTGACTTTTAAAAGCTAAGAGCCACCGAATTGAAGAAAATAGACGCGAAAGAAAAGGAGGGCAAGCGCTTTTTCAGGTACCCTTGCTACTAGCATCAGGTATGTACCTAATGTCCTAACAAGTTTAAATCGTAACGCTGGGCTGATTACACATGTAGGTATCGTAATCTTGTTTATGCGTAACGGCAATGATTCCATAATCTCTCCCTCTGACTCTAATTTTATTCTTCATCAGGTATAGACGGTAGATTACCTAACTAGGTAGGTGAGCGACTCAGATCTAACTACGTACAGAATATATAGTTCTAAGCCTCGGCAGTGCAACGTGCCATTCCTATTCTATATACATCCGCGTCGCACCTCGATCGACTGACTACTTTCAGCGTTACTAAACGCATCGTTAATGCACTCTCTGCCTTGCACTACTATGGTGTGCCTGACTTGACCAGATCCAGCCGTTGTAGGATCTCCCACTAGTTGGATGAAACCAGCTAAATATGGCAACTATCGACTATTATGTAGGCCAGTCATGCGAGTAATTGGATTATCAGGAGCAAATCGCGAGAAAAGCAAATGATCGACGTCTCTCGGCTTAATTCTGCAGTCAGCAGTTATGCGACACGTTCATGATCGATTTATTTGCGGAATCGGGCGAGAATAGTGTCTTATTAAGTCGTGAAGGACTTTCTAAAAGGAGGCTGTGATCTACATGGCCATAATAGAATAGTTAACGAAGCAACATCGAAAGCCCTAGTAGACGTCGATATAACGAACGTGATGCTTTTTACTTGTGACGTGGACACATGTCGGACTAAGAAATCGAGTATAGCTAGAGTTGGATTTAGAACAGCTCGGTTGGGCGCTGGTCAACTTGGCATTGGAAATATCATAGGTACTGTTGAACGAATCACGAGGGCTCGTCGACATATACACAGTATGCGGCCTTGGCGGGATGCGTATCTTCATGTTAGCATCCGTGTTGATGAGGCCTCACTATATTTCCGAAGCTCTCATCCACTCCTACCTTCAATCGGCCGCAACGCCAACGCCTGATTTAGTTCTGCCATATCTATTCCAGAAATATGACATTGGTCTCAATCTTGAAACGGTACAGCAGATTGTTCTGTCTGTGGGCCATGGGCTTCATTAGCGAAGCAATGTCTCAATGCCTAACGTGATATCTCAGAGCGAGGGCTAAGACGACTAACAGACTGCCGACTTATATCCCGGTGTGAGCCGATATGACGATCGTAGATGGCGAAGAATGAGAGGCGAAAATACATACGTAATGCAAACTGGCATAGCCCCGAGATGTCTCTCCGAGCCGTAGTCGAGATCTCGGTATCCTACCCTCTAGGGCCAGTAGGTTTGGAGTATTCGGACTCATTTACATGGCATGATAACGTTCAATTGAGACTCAGCATGCGAGACTACATAGAGTTGATGAGCCTAGTGATACTCGAGCGAGTCTGCTCTACCACGTGCTCTACTCTTCTAGAAAGTGTGACCAATTGGAGTCTCAAGTTGAAACTAGGTGCGATGTAGAACAATTTCATCATGAGACGTTGACGTTTTTCATATGGGATATTAGATATCACATGTAGTAGAATCATGCCGTCTTGCACTTGTTGATTCTCTCGCCATCCCTCACACGACGTGTAAGCGGGGTGTCCGAAGATAACTTAAGATCTACATGTAATCAACGGCCGTAAAAACGATCACCATGGAGTCCTCACTTGCTATTCAACTTCCTTTTCAGATGACTCGATTTTAGCCACATGGGCTTAGCTGTGCTTCTCCTGTGACCAGCATCAGTTTTGACTCTTCTAGGCAGCCATCCTACATCCTACTTTCTATAACCATGATTTTCTTATTAGACTTTTGAGCCTCCTCTTCAAGCAGTCACCTCTAAGTGATCTTATACCTAGATGAGCCCATGGGAGAACTCATCAATCCACCCAACCTCGGTTACATTAGAAAATGTACAACTCACGGACGACTGGACCTGCCACTGAAGTTTGCAGATAATAGGGTGTTCTAGCACTCTGATTTCTGGTACCATCGGCTATAGGAGCGTGAAATCGCTACAACGGAACATCCCTTCTTTACTCACTTTTAGTTTTAATAAAGGCAGATTATCCTGATATTGCCCGTCGACTTTTTCATTTCTGACTGGCAGACTTCTACCAATAACAGCATCTTTCTGCCCCTTACAAGATGAATACCTAGATGGTGCGTTACAAACCGGAACAGAGACTAAGTCTACATGGGCGAGCTGGACGGTATTTCTCAAGCTCTTTCATAGCAATACAAAGGGTGATTATAAGTATGAATGTCGATAAAATCTAGTGTATTCTATGTGTACTATTCTACAACTTGGTCATTATGCAGTTGAAAGATGCAAATGCTCATCATGGTAGCTTCCTCATACTAGCTAATACACCACTCACTAATCGTACAGCGATATGAATACACGAGATCTATGCTAACAATGCAATGGAGCATTTGCTATTAAGTGGAATTATAAGGATATGACAAACTGATTGAAGATTCAACTGGATTTGCTGGGATGCTAGGGCTGGGATGCAGGTAGATATTGTAGGCCATGCTTCAAACAGCCAAGGATCTAGACATGCATTTGGCGTTTTGCCAGTTATTATGATAGGGTTCTGGACAATTACTTGCCCTTAATTGGATGGTTTATAGGTAGCAACAAGTATGGTACCGAGTTTGGGTGGTGGTAGATAATCAATCAACTGAACGCAGCGTTATAACCTCACCTTCTGGCCCGTTAGCTTAAACCAGATGACTGCCACGAGATCCTCCTTGAATCTTTCCCAGGGATTGCGGTTGAGGTAGTAACTTAATTCGCGGAAATTGTACATCTCTCCCCAGCAGTCGCGTCCAAACTCACAGCCTGCCATGTTGACAAGAAAGTCCCGATCATTCTGGTCGTAGTGGATACGTGTATCGTTACCGTTTGCGTTGCAGGCTCCGATTGGAAAGCTGTTGATCATTCGCTGAGGGAGGAATGCAGTATGGCTCCGGATCCAGGGCTGCGTTGTATAGAGTTGTTGCAGTGCACTTTGTTCTTTGTGTTCCCACTCCATATGCTTCTGCTCATATGATACTGGATCCCACCAGATGTCCAATAGCTGATCTGTCCATTCACTTCTCCTAACGAAGAAGGATCCCAGATTGAACCCACCGCAATCCTGGGATAGCATCAGATTTACTGAGTTGATATCTCCATCTCCTACTGCACTGAGGGCCTCAGGGTCGAGGTAGTTGGCCTTAAGCGGGTGAGTGAGATTGAGTGGGTTGAACTCATTTATGTCTCGGTATGTATGTTTTTGAAGGCTATTGAAGAGATGGCTCTGGAGTGAATACGAAGGCTCCATGATGAACGTATTGAGATCCAACCACCAAATCCTGTCTCGGTTTTAGTACTGGACCTGCTTGGGGACCTGAGGGGACAAAGACCTTACCATTCAGCCTTGGGATATTTCCTAAAGCTATTTCTAATACTGTCCACCTTTTCCCAGCTTTCACGCCATTCGTGGGCATAGCGTTTTTTGGTGCTCATATCGACGATCTCAAGATCATAACCCCAGCGGGCGACGTATTTACGTTTGTTTCGGACACTGTCTCTCTCGATTGCCCATTCTCTTGCGCCTTTCCATTCCATGACACCACCGCCTACATTGGCTGCAAGGATGATGACAAACTTCTGCCCGCCTCCGAGCCAGCTTGTTCTTCTCCAGTAATAATGGAGGGCTAGCGCTATGTTAGTGTTGTCACTGGGGAGCATGAGCAGAAGGACCTACGTGTAATATAGAACAGGATATAGCAAGCCAGGAGAATAATGGCTATTATGGCGCGAACCTTCCACTTTCTATTCATCCGTGCTATCAAGGTCCATATGCGCCCTAGCAAAGGTATTCTCCATTGCGCCGGCCGTGGTTTCAAATCCTTATCCACGTACCTAGTGTCCTTCTTGCCCGAGAAGGACGGGAGACTACTTGATATACGGCGCATATTACGAGTGAAGAAGCCCTGATTCTGTGTTGAGAAGGAGGGATAACCAGTGACGCCCCGAGACTTCATTCGTGCTGACTCCCACGTAACGGCTCCAGTATTCGAGCCAGAGAAGGTCATCTTCGCTGGACTTGATCGACCACTGGAGACGACATCTAAGCCGGGGGACGACCAGCCGCCACCGGGGATTGGTGAGGGACTCCGGCTTAGTGACATATGAGTATGTTGTGTAACTGCGATGGATAGTGGGCGAGCCAAGACCGAAGTATATGATGTCGACCCGATACGCGTCAGCTAGCCGAGCGCAAGATCGGAGACGCGGTTGGGATAGGGCTTGATTGGGGTTACAAGGGGCCGGGCTTGCTGCCCCCGTCGAGGAGGAGCTGCGCGACGACTACTTGGTACTGCGATCAAACCCGAACCCTGTGCAAGGCTGTTGGATGGTGCGATTCGGTGGAAATGTCGCCTGCGGATATCGGGAACGCGCGAACGATTCTATGCGATGGGACTTGACTTTTGCTTATCTAAGTGGGCGTCAAGGTTTGCGACTGTCGACGACTTTATGAGTGGGAAGGTAATTATTTCTTAAATCGAGCGAGGGCTTGTTTTCGTTTTAGACGGCGTCGAAGAAGGATACCAGGTCAATGCAGTGGACCGTGAGAATGGCGATGGCGATGGCGATGTCGATAACGATAACGATGACGAAGATGGACGCAAATCGCAGACTTGCATCGAAGAGAAGGGTGTGTTGCTGATGGCCGACGAGGAAGCAATGCAAAGTCAATTATCATGCTACTGTCTTGTATGTGAGGCGAAACATAACACGCTGTTTGCTGGGGGATAGTGATGGCTATAGTATGGTGGTTATGGACGGGGGACCTGCGCCGCAATTGCGACTGTGTATCGATGCTGGTTGGCTGGAAAAGGCAAAGCTAAGATAACATGTTTGCTTCCGATGTCTCGGAATTGAGTTTTGGACGGGATGAAATTGAGACAGCAATTAGATAGATACCTAGGTAGGTAGGTAGGTAGGTATATTATCTAAACGTTACCCGAGTACAGTAAGCTAGTACCTCAGTCAGATATCCAATATTTCTGTGATGGTGCTGTCAAGATACTGTAGGGCGACGTAATAAAGAAGACAGAGTTTGGAGTGGAACCAATAGGTACCTACCTAAGGTAGGTATGCTGCATGTGTCTATCGATATAGGTAGTGGAGGTGAAGATGTATTTGAGGATGGTATATAGAGATATTGGCCCTTTTGAATTAGGAACCAATGTACATAGGTAGGGTACTATAGGTACAGTAGCTATAGAGGTAGGGAGCCTGGCACATGGCTAGGCATCCGGACTCTAGGGGCCACATATCGAAGTCATGGTATATGAAGAACCTATAGGTAGGTATCTGGGAATCTATAGCCTTTAATCTTGCAATAGGTACTTTCAGTATATGTACCAGTCTTGATGTTCAAAACCATGATGCTCGGAGGATTGTAGTGTGTTGAAGAGTTGTATAATATGCCGACAGGCCGATGGTCTCACCCCACAGGGTCTTTCTCTGCCGTTATGCGTACCGACTGGCTAGCTACCTAACTGCTAAATGACCTACATGTGTACATAATCTAGACTAGGGAAGTAGTCAAGTCGACCCATCTAACCTATAATATATGTACAGCCTATGCCTACATAGATCTCCAATTATGTTTTACCAAGCGGAGAAAGAACAGGATAAGAGATAGGTTGTTGTTGTTTTTTGCTGCGTGCCCTTGGACTCTCCTGGCTTAATCTTCAATTGAGTTGAGTGACTTTTTGGCTCAGGATTGAGTAGAGTTTATTATATAGTGCTTGCGTCTATCATAGCCTTAGACTTAAAATAACTACACACTTCATCTCATGAAAATGGCGTATCAAAACATAGATGGTGCTATCTTGTGCTATCTTGTGACTAAGGAATTACTGAGCTGGGAAACAAATCATATGGACCTATCCTCGGCTAGCAATCCAAAAAGAGCCCATAATTCTTGCAGCATGTGGGTATGCAGCATGGATGGCCATGGTAACGCTAACAACCCAAAATTTACCTCCTCGATTGTGTTATTTCCCTTGAAGACATCCAGGACAACATTTCACCGGGCTAAATGTTCGGAGAAAGGGCTGAGCACGAGCAGACTCAAGGTGGACTGATCAAATTACGTTCGAGGAAATGCAAAAGTCTCCTCCCACTTATCCCTATTGCCTTTGGCCTTTGCAGAGCTGAGAGACTCCCTTCAGTGACTAGGTTGCACCCTCGCAAGCTGTGCTCGTGCCGTCGTTTGTCGTGGTCGTCGTCACAGAATACGCATGCCGGCAGCCTGAGTGAGTGAGTGAGTGAGTGAGCGAGTGAGGCGTTGGTGTGTATATGTAGAGTGTAAAGTGTGGCCAAAAAGCAGATGTACCCGCAACTGACGTGGCACCGCATACATGACCAGGCTACCTGCCTGCCCGCCATCCAAACATAATTGAACACAGGATACCCATTCAATACTCAATGCAGAACGCAAAATGCAAAATGCAGAAGGGGAGAGATCTAAGTAAGCTAGGGTAAAGAGGGCACCCATTCGCGTGCTCATTCGCGGGCTTTAGTGGTGTTGAAACGGGGAACGAGGGAACTAGAGGAACTAGGGAGCCAACCAGACCAGCCACTCGGTTTATGAGCCAACCAGTCAGTTTGGCGATGAAGATCCTGTGGGTCCTATCGTCTTGCCCAATCTACCTCAGTAGTGTGTTCTGTAGGAAGCCTACCTGCCTATCTACTCAGTACTGTAATCTTCTGGGTACCTAAGTCCTAGGTAATCAGATTTATCTAGTGTAGGCACAGTGGGTTAGCACGTTCTATTTCAGCTTGCCTTGCTTGCCCAGCTGCTCGGGTTTAGTTCCATTTTATGTTATTATGAGTCCCACCCACCCAGGTCTGGTTTCTATCTAAACAAAACAACCTGATGGTCTGGTCTACCGAACATAACTTGCATTATTCTATACCTCAAACCGCCTCAACGGTATATGAGAAAATTAGTGATCGTGGTTGTCGCGTTCCATCATCGACTAGCAGCAACCCTTAATCGGCCTTATGATTCATTTCTAATAAGTAATAATTGTCAAGATGATGTCTCGGGAGCATCATCGCCGGCGGAGTCCCGAGAGCTCTCGCCGCCGGCGCAAGGAACGCCGTCAATCTCGAGAGCAACTCCAGAGTCAACCCCTTCCTGCCGTTCTCCCGTCCCATCAAGAATCCCCCCAGCAACCTCGCCAGCAGCCATACCAGCAGTCATATCAACAACCATATCAACCGCCATACCAACAGCCATACCAACAGCCATACCAGGAACCATATCCTCCCGAATCCTCCCAGGCGCGCAATCGCGATCGCGCTCTCTCGAGCTCTTACTCCCTCACATCCTCCTCCTCGTCTACCTCTTCGTCGCTCTTAAACATCTCCCGGCCTGCTAGGAGATTTGGACTCGGCGCGTTCTTCTCCGGGGATGGCCAGAAGCAGCGCCGTCGGATTCGGAAAAAGCGTAGTAAATTCTTGCGCTTTGGGAATTCCTCATCTTCCTCCGTTGGCTCAGATCTCGCTTATGGCAGAGGCTACATCGACCGGCGCAGAAGCCGCGAGTTTAGTCCTCCTAGTGGACAAAAGCCTCCGAGGACAGATGGTGGTACAGACAAGCCCCGGCCTCCTAAGCGTGTGCAGACTGACGAGGAGATACTTGAGCTGGGTCGCCAGTTCGCCGAGTTTGCGAGAAAACAAAATACTGATGATCTTCGAGCTGCGGGAAGAACCCGTCCGTCAACACTATCTGGGGCCGTCGCCGCAATTAATCAGTTCCGCCGAACCAATAGCGGGAACGTAAATAAGGGGATCGGAAACTCTAAACCAAGTCGGGACTCCTCTTCTGATGACTCGGACTGGGAGTCTGCATCATCGGATGACGAGTCAGACGAAGACGATAGCGATAATGGTCTTGCCTATGGCTCATCCCACCATCTCCCAGCCAACGCGGGTAGACCTGCTCACTTTGGCGCGTCTGTCCAATCCACACAGCTATATCCTCAAGCCATACCACTGAATCGCAAACCTTCTCTCGTTGATCCCAAGTTATTCGGGCCAATAAACTCGCTCCGAGGGTTTGTCCAGACCCCCTGTGGCTTTGACCGCGTGGATCGCAACACCATTAACGATGCGCGCCCGCACTACGAGCCCTCGATCGCCCCAAGAGAGACGGTGGTGTCGGCTGACAGTCGTCCCCTGCAGCACGTCTTCCCAGTACCGACCTCTGACCCATCCCATTTTGACGCAGGCCGTGGGTCCATTGTCTCTGCTCAAGATTCGACGCCCAGGACTCGGCCAGGCCCGGTTCCAATCCAGCAGCCAAAGCCAATAACCCCGGTCCACACAAAAGTCTTCGAGTCTGTTGATACCCACCCAGCATACACAACACCACAGCCAATAGCCAAAGCTGTAGCCCCGGCTGCTGGGAATGTGCGTCCTAACGCGCCTTGGAGCTCTGATGCTGCGATTGGTGTGTTATTGAGGGCTGCGCGAGACTCCGACCGTGATAAATACCAAAAAGCTCAGACTAATGAGGCGACACGGCAATCTGAACGCTCACGACGTGATGAGTATAACGAGAAAAATGAGAAAAACGATAATGATCATGTATTACGCGAGGTACTTTCTAAAATTCCCTCAGGGCGAAAGATAGAGGCTAGCCATGACAACAAGAAAGAAAATCACCGCCAAGAGAGGGCGGAAACCGACTTGTATCATGGGGTTGAAAAGGAGAGCCGTCGTCGTGATAAGTATTATGATGATTTGTACCGCGCCGCAAAAGTTGAAGAGTACACGGACGACTTAAGAGACGACCAGAAATCAAGCCGAAGAGAGAGCCGTAAAGAAAAACGACGCGAAGACCGATCGGTTGCCGATGAGCCGAAGCGTGATATTTCAGTGTCTACAGAAGGTCCTACCAGTGTGCGCTTGAAGGAGACAAAGGACCTGCCAGCACCCCAACATGCGATACCAGCACGGCCACTGACACCAGTGATAATGACGGTAGAACGTGAGCCTGACTTTTCCAACTTCGAACCGTACGTACCCTACGAACGGTTGAGTCGAAAAGATTCGTTTGAGCGTGAGCTCCAATACGCACAAACGGCGCGTCAAGTTGCCGAGGAGACAACTATTCCCGTAAACAAAGCTACCTTCGCTACTGTGGCTGTTGCAGACAAAGCCGAGTATAAGCATGAGCGTGCCCAGAAAAACTCTAGTTCCCAGGATCATTCGCAACATTCTAGCCCTTCGCCTCAACCTAAAGATCCTGTTCTCGATGATGCTGACCGAGCCTATCGTGAAGAAAGGCTGGCGCGCAGAATCAGAGAACAGGAAGAAAGATCTAGAAGCAATTCCCCAGAGAGGTCGGTAGTTGACAAATGGAAGGATGAAAAGGACGCAGCAAGTTCCTCTCAAACGGCACCAATTTCTGTAACAGACCATCCAAAACAAAAGAGTCCTTACGATGGACCGAACGCTGATGTTCGAATTGATAATGTTTTGGAACACCCTAAGGAGCTTGCTCGTTTCCGGATCTCCGAGTCGCGGCGTCGATCGTCAACGTTCCCGACGTTTAGTGCAAGAGATCCATCTGCTGAGCGTGAACGCCCAATGCTGAATCTCATACGTCCAACCCCAGCACCCTCGCCAGTTCCCGAGAAACAGAGGCTCAGAAACGTTGATGTGCCGTCGTCTAGTACCGCGACTGGGACTGATTCTGTGCCTACTGGAGCACAAGATGACGTAGTTTCTGCTCCATCGATAGCACCCTCAAAAGCTGTGAGTTGGGGGGAGAACCAGACTAAGCACTATATTGTTGAGACTCCAGAACGGGAGGACGATCCTTACTCAGGGACTAATGTTGTTATTCCCGAGGAGGCACCTAAGTCTCCAATTACCAAGAGAAACAATTGGGGTGCTGTTGCTGCCGCCGCTTTCTCCGGTGCTGCTGTCGGAGTTGTTGCCTCGTCAATTTCGGAAAAGGTTGATATAGATGCAGATGCAGCTCGTCAACCTGCTGAAGCTAAAGACCTGCCTAAGGCATCTAAGAGGAGACCGTCTTTCCAACTGGATGAGTTGTATGACGACCCACCAATTCCGGGCCCGAAGCCTTCAAACCTACGCGGTTCCCATATGCCTGGACGCTTCACTGAGGATCCGGGATTCACAGCAAATATCGCGGCCGCGCTTGAGGGCAGTGGCTTCGATCCTAATATTATTATCGACGACGCAAAATTCCACCGCCGCGATTCCCCCCCGGGGTCCGATGAATCATTCAGTCCTTCTGTGGCTGGAACTAGTCGAGACGCGTGGGATAAAGTCCAGGATAGAGATGCAGTTTTTGCCACCCGTGAGCTCCAGAGCTCGACGCTTAAGGGGAAAGAGATCTCTCGTGATAGTTTCGAAACCCCCCCAAAAGTCAGTAGAAGGGGGAAACATACAAAAGAAAAAGTTGCCAAGCAGGATAGTCCCGGAAAATCTGTGGCAAATGTATATGATCAACCACCGGATTCAATGTCAGATGAAGAGTGGACTGTGCCATCAAGCAAACCTAGCAAAAGGGAGCAAAAGGTACGAGACAAAGCTGTAAGAACTGGGTCTTGGCAAGATGATCAGGTACCAGGAGGTTCTTCCTCTCTTCATCATGAACCTGAGCCTATCATTGATGAGTGGGTCGAGACATCCTCGAAAACTAAGAAGCCTAAGAGGCCCAAGAAAGCGGCCATAATTCAAGATGGTTCTTCAAAGGATTTGGAAATCGACCGTCAACAATCTCAAGATGCTAGGTCATCCATAGTTGCTGACCTGGCTGGCCCATCTCATGTTTTCGAAGATCCCAGGGCAACTGAGCCCGAAGGTTATCTGGTAACAAGGGACATAGATCTGAAGGCAGCCGGACAGAAATCTACGGCACAGGATTTCTTAGCATCAATCCCTCAAGATTCTAAAGAAGTTAGCCAGGATTACGCGGCATTTTTAGAAGAGGAGTCGTCCACGTCTAGCAAAGACAAGAAGAAAAGGAAAAAGAAGGTTAACAGGGAACCCGTACGTAATGAACCGCTTCCATCAACGGCTCCAACAACCGTGGCCTCTGAACTGCGACACGAAAGTTCCTTCCAAATCGTAGAACCGGAATTGAAACCGGTCTCGGTCGATGAATACAATTTGCCAAAACCTAGTGAGAGGGGTGAACCGAATCTAACTAGCATGGCCTCTTTTTCACGATCTGTTGCAATTTCTGAGACACAAGAGGGGAAGTCAAAGCCGAATGTTGACGAAGCCTCTGATGTAAACAAATCGCAGGATGGCCTCATACTTTCTCATAGGGACATCATGTCTAGCCCGAAGGACATTGTTGATTCTTCTAATCTACTTAGTGAAAACACTGAAGCGGCAGAAGAAGAATGGGTGGATTTGCCCAAGAAGCCGAAGAAAAAGAAGAGGTCTAAACGCGACGCGACTGCGACTGTGCGTGAAGAATCTCCTTCCCGTTCTGGCTTCCAACTTCCGGATGTCTCTGTTGAAGGCCTCAAGAAGAGCTCAGATGACCGCTTACTTGTAGACGAAGAGGAACTGTACGGGACAAAACATAGGAGTGCGCCTGGCGAATTTCCTAGTGACGAAGACCTGCCTGATAAAGACAAACCGTCTGATGCAACAACTAGGGCGGCTGAGCCGACAGATGACAAGCAAAGCGGTAGTTCAAGCTTCTTCGGCCGATTTAGATCATCTATTGGCCTCGGCGAAGGAAAACAACAGTCACAGACACAAGGCGAGAATGTCAATTCTTTTTTAGGTAATGCCGGCGCTTTTGTGGCAAGTGCCGGCTTGACGGGCGCTATGAGTGCTCTTACACTCCGAAAGTCCCCTGAAAAAATGACCGACGCCGCAAGAGAGATAAGTTTACCCGAGACTCCTGAAAGGCATCCAAGTCCACCGCCTGAAACTGAATTCATCGACCCTGAAATTGTGGAGCGGGAGATACGACCAGCTATAGATCCGAAATACGGTGATCTCCTACCTCTGCCCCCCAGCAGGCCAAGTTCCCCGGCTCCTGCTCTTGACGAGAGCATCCCCCCTCTTCCAGAAAGTCGCCCTGGGACTCCCGAAGACGACAGAGAAAAGGCACTGTTATCTCAGAAATCTGCACATGTTCGCCGACGAAGTGATATACCACTGAGACTAAAGACACCAAGTCAAAGTGCCATTCCTATTCAGTTTCGGCTTGGACAAAGGTCCACCCCAGCTTCACCAGGGATCTTGAAGCAATCGCCTGGGGGTTCTCCGATCGTGGCAACACCAGAAACGGGCAGTACTTCGAAGGTTCGGGCACGGCCTATGTCTTGGGAGAGCACTCGGGCATTTAAGCCCTTGCTACTAGTAGAGAAAACCTCACGAGAAGTGGGCGGTACGCCGCCTTTACTTGAGGAAGAACCACGACCGAGTGATTTTTCAGAGAGGGTAACTGATGAAGCTCACCCAACAACTAGTGATACATCTGTCCCTCATGATGACTTGCAGGACGATCGTTCGGCGCAAGAAGCTATCGCGCAGCCTCCTGAATCCCCCCNAGCTACCTCCGTCGAGACTAGAACAAGATCCTGGGAGTCCGACATTCAGTCCTGACCCAGTTGATGCGGTGTCTAAGAATCGAAGCTCGTATTTACTCTACTGGAGCCCGCCTAGTGCGGAGAACTCTAAAGATATTGATGTCTCTGAAGGCTCGCCTACTTTGAGGGCTGCTGGAAGACGCACGGTCTTGGAAGAACTGAAAGAGGATATGCCCGAGGACATAACAGATGCCGATCTCTTCGAGCCAGCAGCAACTGACTTAACCGCCACCGCTTCGGTTTCAAGTCCCATCACCTACTACGTTACTGATTCTAATGATGCGCCACTGGATACAAAAGACGATGTCCCTTCGGGCGAGTTTCAATCAAGAGTGCCCACGGGACTGGACGACAAAATAGATACTAACGAACATGGTGACCACGGCATTGGTTTTACTGAGGCTATCTTCATCCCCGAGATTAGCGCTGAAATAGGTAAGAGAGAACAGAGTATGTCTCGCGAGACAGAATCTTTGGCAGAAGCCTCAAGCGTAGAGGTGCCCGTAGATGCTGAAGTTTCTTTAGGCAGCGATGGGCCTGAATTGGCCCTCAAGACTGCTGATACTGAAATTGATCTGACCTCTGTCGAGCCTTCCAAGAAAGACAAGAAGAAAAAGAAGAAACGACAAAGCCCACGGTCTATCTCGAGTGACAATCAGCTCGTCGAAGCTGTTCAACCTGTCGGAGACCAGGACGAATTTTTCGATGTTCCTGCTGAACAGATTGTAGATGCTAAGCTGGAAGAAGTAGATACCAGTGCTTCTGTTGGGGCTCATACTGAGACCCCCACGGAGAACCCCATCGAAGCTCCTACTGAGATTCTACCTGATGTTCCAATTGATGACTCGACTGAAATTTTTATTGGACCGTCTGCTGAGGCCCTAGTTAAGGCCCTCGCTGAGCCCCCTGTTGAGGCAGCTCATGATACTTCGGTTAATCTAGGGCTAGAAGCTTCTCGTGATGTAACTGTTGAGGCTCCTGTTGAGGTAGATGTCGAACCTACTACCGAAGAATCCATTGAGGCACATGTTCAGCCTTGCGCTGATATTCCGGTTGAAATGTTACCTGAGGTCTCTTTGGATGTTCCATTCGAAGCTCCAACTGAGTCTCCTGTTCATATTTCGACCAAAGCTTCCACTGACGCCACCGTTGAAGTCTTTGCAGACCCCGCCTCTCGCTCTTCTGTTGATGGCCTTGTTGATGTACCTGTTGATCCTCTTCCTGAGGCCCTCCCCGAAACTCCCGTTTCAGAGGAACCAGTGGTCACCAAGAAAAAGGGGAAGAAGAAGAAACGAAAGTCTCAAGCCCCAGAACCAGAAGCAGAACAAGAAGATCGACCTCTTCCATCGAAACCTGAAGGCCATAGCCTAGAATTGATGGCAGTAAATGATCAGACGCAGGTTAAAGATCTTACTCTAACACATGATGAGACACCATTAGAGCGAGCGTCCTCCTCGATAGTCCATGGAACCCCTCTAAGTGGCTCTCAACAAGGTTATGCGGGGGAAAGCGAAAGTTTAGCTCCTCACGAGGAAAAAGAGATGTCCATTGTTCTCTCTTCCCTTGACTCGACCACCACGGCCGATCATCCCCTTCGGGACGCCAGCTCAGAGATAGTACATGCCGCCGTAATAGAAGCTCCCGAGCATTCTCCGGAACATCCTCAACCGCCACCCGCTGAAGTTGAGCCTGTCTTTCCTACACCTGAAGAAAGTACGCTTGAAGATATAATTCAACCTGCGGCTACTGATAAAGAACAACCGTCTGCCACTTCGAAGAAGTCAAAGAAAAAGAAGAAGAGCAAGAGCCCCCAAACACTTGAACTAGAACCAGAGCTGCCAATTGCGGAAGATTCCAAGGCTGACGCCGAAGTCGTGGGAGAGACTAGTCATAAGAAAGAGGCCGATCTACATTCATCTAAAACACTCGACGAACCTGGTCTCGTGTCCGAGGCAATGTCTTTGGAGCACGCTCCAACACCTCTTTCCGACATTCCACTCAATGCTAATACAGAAGCTACCGAACCTTATGCAGCTTCAGCCTCTTATGAACCTGGGGAAATATCAGAATCAGGATTGAAGACTGTATCATTGCCAAGCGACATCGTAGAATCTATCGTAGCCAACGTGGAACCAGCTTCGGAGGAAACAGTACATGACGCCCCCGAGAGCGAAAATGTGCTGGATAATCAAGCTGGCGAGTCTGATCTACCACTTATGGAGCAATATACTACGGATGTGTTACAACCACTGCAGCCATTTGATGCAGACCGACTGTCTTTGGAACCCGTCACACCCAGCGGTGTAGAAACAGACCAATATTTTGAACTAGCAAGAACTGTTAAAGACTTGGTTGCCGAAAATGTTTCTGAGGGCCTGCATGCTGCCCCCGCTCGGTCACTTGAGGAGGTGGAGCCGTTAAACCCGTTGCCTGATACTGTCGACGATGCTCAAGTTTTTAGCCCGGATCAACTGGCCAGTACTGAGCCCAAGCAAATTATCGACGTGCCAGAAGAAGACCGGGATAAGAAGAAGCGCAAAGAAAAGCCAGAGCAGGGCGCCTCAACTACACCTGACGCTGAGGACTTCGTGTCTTCTAGTCTACCCAAAATCGAGGATCACCAAGAGCAGCTTGTTGAAGACCCATCATTGACAGAAGAAGCGATTGAGTCATCACCAATTGTAGAGGATCGAACCGTCAATGTAGCACAAGCCGAAGCACCTACTGCCAGTTCTTCCACTAATGCCGCTAGTCCAAGTAAAAAGTCCAAAAAGGGCAAGAAAGGCAAGAAGAGCACAAGGGAAGCCGATACTGTAGCTACAGAAGAGGTTGTAGAGTTAGCCAAACCGGACGAAAAGGTAGCATTGAGTGATCCAGACACCTTCGATCCTACAACATCAGCAGCTATAACCGATTCAGAATTGATGACCAACGATCCATGGCCAAAGTCTACTACACCAGAGAAGGAAGCTGAGGGATGCCCAGAGAATATTCAGCAACTGGTAGAATCTGTTGCGCCAGTTGAGGATGCAAGCCAACTTACGTTGGAGGCAGAGCCAAGTGTCGCCGAAAGCGGAACTGAACCCACTCAACACGAAGTAGGACCACAGGTCGCTGAGGGTAACCCTGATGTCGCCCAAGTAATAGAGTCTGGTTCATTGCCCACTATGGAGCCTGATTTACCAGCTGAGCAGGCTCTACCCAAAGCTAATCCAGAAGCTGAGGTTGTCTCTACTAAGAAAAAATCCAAGAAGAAACGACGGGATTCAACTCAGCTAGATTTGGGTAGTAGCGATGTTATCCCCGATACTTCAGACTCCCTTCACACACCACAAGATAACGCTGAAGAATTAAATTTGCCAGGCATCGCTGACGTAATAGTTCAGCCGGCAGACAGCCAGACTGTTGTTGATGCTGCTGAATCTGCTGAAGTAGCTATTACGACTGAAGACCCTTCTCCATCACCCAAAAAGTCAAAGAAGAAGAAGAAGAAGCCAAGCTTAGCCGTAGTGGAGAGCGAGGATACTTCTGATCTTCCTGGCCCAAGTTCAGAGGCTGTGCCTGAGCCGAAAGAAGTGTTATCTATACCCGAGCAGGTCAAAGAAGACGATGCGGACATTAGCTCCGCCTCAACAAGCGCCAAAAAATCGAAAAAGGACAAGAAGAAGAAACGTCAGAGTGTTCAGTTTGCAGACCCAATAGAAGAATCAGCACATATACCCGCGGATGACGCTAGTGGTTTTTATGCCCCCAGATTGACAGCGGAGCCTGATGAGGTACTACCCGATACTGAAAATGAACCGGCTACACTGGCAGATCTAGCAGGCTCTTCCTCTGGTGTGTTGCCGACCTCCGACCAAGGTCCTGATGAACATGCATTTCAGGACTCGATTGAACAACAGCCTACTGGTGTTGACCGTTTCCCCATCCCGTTGCAAACTGAAGACGAGGTCACCACTCATCTTGCTCAACCAGAATCTAGTCCCCAAGCAGAATCCCATCTTCAGCCAGACGATGAGCTTACTTTGGAACCACATAATGATGTAGTAGTAGCAGCTGCTGAAGAGATCCTTGATATGCAGCTGCAAGATGACATCGAAAATTCTCCAAATGCGCAACCTCAAGGCGAACTGCAAACGGAAAAACAAGTAGACAGTCAAAGTGCACCGACCGAACCNAGAGACCACTTTGGATACCCCCATCATAACGGATGATTCAGCGCAATTAAACGACAGCACACCAGCTCAGCCGATGCCAGTAACCGAGGACTCTTTACCAGCCTCGTCTGAAGCCAAGCCATCTTCAACCAAAAAGGGTAAAAAGGAGAAGAAGAAGCGTAAAGCAAAGTCCTTGGAGAACCAGGAACCCGCCTCAGATTCCCCCGCCGTACCAGTCACTATAGAGGAAGTCGTACCTGGAGGTGTTCAAGAACCTGACCTAGGCCTTCTGCCGCATGAGCCCGAGGCTGAGCGACCTGAATCCGTAGAGCCCCTACAACTTATAGAGGGGGCGCTGGCTAAGCAACCAGTACTGGATGATGAAGTGCCTGAGCCTGCAATGGAAAGCAAGATAGACGAGAATGGAAAACCAGACCGTACGGTTGAAGAGGTTCTTATAGTGCCCGCGCTCAACATACCCTCAAACTCTCCTACTGAGGACCGACCTGATAGCCAAGAGAATGTAGTCGACTTGCCCTTATCTTCTCATCAAGAAACACGGGAAGCCATGGCAACATCTGACACATTAAAGTCCAAGACCGAGGAGCAGGGACCTGATTCAGATGAGCTTGCTGTTACTACACTTCCCTACTCGGATGACCAAGCTCCACCAAGTGAAGGGATTCATAATACGGAGTTCCCAGTTCTGCAGCCTAAAGACGAGATAGTTGCTCGCGGAATCCCCATGACAAATGATCCAAGCATTGAACAACCTAGTTTGTCGGTAACACCGCAACCAGAACCATCTGTTGAAAAACAGGGGTCTGAGGAAGCGTCGCTGGAACCTACGACCAGCCGGAAGTCAAAGAAAGACAAGAAAAAGAAAAAAACGAGACTCGCTCTCTACGGATCAACTCGATACCATAGAAAGTGCAAGTACTGAGCCTGTCCTGGGGCTTGAAACTCCTACTATTGCAACTGAGCAAACGGCAACCGAACCTTTGCTAGAAGCTGCTAATGACCAAGTTGTATCAAGTCAGCCTGTCAACCCTTATCCACAAGAAGTCGAATTGCACCCTCAGATCTCTCCGGTTTCTGTCGCGGTGCTAGCCCCTGAGTCTGTTGAGATACCGATGACATCTGAAACACCCTTAGATCCGCCGCCTGTTGGTGACGGAACTACTCTAGATGATGTTGAGGGTCTTCCGGACAAGGAGGCCAACATGGAATCGGGGGCAAACTCGACAAATAATCAGCCGTCGCTCCTGGAGCTAGAACCAGCCACGGAGAATTTTATTCCTATTCAGACAAGTGAAGCTACAGACCTCAGCATGTCGGCTCCTTCTGAGCCAACGGAGGGTGATGACACCACCAAATCTGGTGCCAGCAAGAAGACCAAGAAGAGCAAGAAGAAAAAGAAGCAACCTACTCAATTAGATGGAGAGACCCCTCCAGAGCCGCTGGCAAAATCTTCAGAAGCCGAACATAACAGCTCAGAACAAAATGTGGACAACCTTCCTCTTGAGCCCGATAACTCCACGGCCGACGCGCTTACTAAGTCTGAAGATACACCACAGCCTGAGGAGCCGATTAATGTTGAGGACATCTCTACTTATGCACCAGCTGAACATAGCTTCATAGATGAGAAGGAGAGGGAATCAGCTAGCCTACCAGACACTGAAGCCGTATCGGACCTACAACAAGAACCCGTGCAAGTTGGCTCTGGCGTTAGGTCTCCTGCGGTCCTAGAAAGCTCTATACCCGAGGAAACATTCAAGGTCGAAGATGCCGCCGAACCTTCCCTTCCTGCAGCAACTAAAAAGGGCAAGAAAAACAAGAAGAAAAAGAAGACTGCTAGCCTAGAAGAAGAGGTGGTCTCTAAAGATGGAAATGACGCCGTGGAACCCGCATTAGGTGAAACATCACAGTCTGACGCCGTTGCGACTGCCCCTCCTGATGTAGCTGAGGGAGAGGATATTGCAGTTCAAAGTACTTCGGGGGATGCAGATGCCGCTCAAGACGAGAATACTCTACAAGATGAGAATATCCCAAATGATCCTGCTGTTCATAAAGAAGATGCTCTTCTAGATATATTGGTCGCTGAGGGTGAAAGCAATCCAAGCGATGGGGATGCCATTCGAAGCAAAACCCTCCCCCAAGACGGCAGTTCTCTTCAGCATGAGGGTGCATCTGAGAGTGGAGATGCCACTAACAATGAGGCTACGCCTGATAGCAAGGCTGCACCTGACACCCAGCCTATGGATGGGGTGATGGCTGTTAAGAAGGCTAAGAAGGAGAAAAGGAAAAAGAAGTCAATTGCAATTGTCGATTCTGTGCAACCTACCGAGAGCCATACGCTAGTTGAAGAGCCTACACATGAAGATGGCGTGGCTGAACCTACTCCGACCAACCCATCGATCGAAGACGAGAAGATTGAGGAACTACCTAGCTCATGGGCTGACCAGCTTCTACAAGAGCAAGTAACTGAGGATACTCCCCTACCAACATCTCTGAAATTAGGCGAACCTCGTGATGACCAGGCCCTGGTCTCGACACCTGACCCCCAAAACAATGATGGCGTCGCCGATGCTACTGCATCATCAAAGAAGACCAAGAAAACCAAGAAGAAAAAGAAGAGTATTTCTCACGATATTGGGCCACCCGAAGACCAGCCTGTTGAGCACTCAGCCGTAGTTACATCCAATGATATGGCTGATGCGTTGCTGATTGAACCGCCTGCGGTCGAACAACCTGCAATTGAATCGGCCACAGTTGAGCTACCTACAATTGAGCCTTTGAATGATGATAACTCTACCCAGGATGCTCCGAATAACCTCAAGGAAGACAAGAAAAAGAAGAGACTGTCAGAATCATTGGAGGATAACGCTCCTCAAGATACACTGCTAAAAGAAGAGGTATCTGACGTAAATTCATCACACGAGGTAGCCCTACCAGAGCATACACGAGAGGAGCCTGTATATAATGAGCCCACGCCACAGGAGCCTGCACTGGAGGAGCTTACACTAGTGGAGCCTAGACCACAGGAACCTGCACAACAGGAACCCCTACAGGATGTAACTGGGTCACGAGAACTTGCACAAGGGGAACCACTACCTGAGAATTTACCCACACCAGAACAACCTAAAGAAGAAGTGTTTATGGCAACGGCACCTGCTGAGCCCATCCCCCAAGATCCGACTAGTGACAAGGTTCCTGAAGCTGAAGATATCCCTGCGCCAGGGGAGCCGGAACAAGTTACGGTATTACAAGAAATGGAGGCGCCTACCTCTTCGGAGCCTACTACGTTCGTTGGATCAGGAGAACTAGCTAATAACGAGGTATCAACGCGTGAACCCCTCCTGAACGATGACCTTCCAGCTTCCACTCCTACCAAAAAGAGTAAGAAGGACAAAAAGAAGAAGAAACAAGTCAGTTCACCAGAGGCCGAGGCTCTACCTCAGGAAGAGGCAGCTCTGGTAGAAGAGAATCAACCACTTGCGATAGCAGATCCTATTCATGAAGCAGAGGTACTATCTACAGTTGGAGCAGCTAAGCCTTCTACAACCGATGACGCGAAGGTGGAAGACATCCCCGATTTACCGTCAGCAAAAAAAAGCAAAAAGGACAAGAAAAAGAAGAAACAGGCACTCCTAGAAGCACACGCAGATTCACCTCAGGAGCTAGCTGAAGCCTCTACGGATGTAATTCCTCCTAGTGTTCTTGATTTGGAGAAACAGGATGAAATGCTGCGTCTACCGGAACCAATCCAAGAACCCGGTGTATCAAGAGATGCCTCTGCCGAGGCCTCGCAAAGTGAAGGGCTTCTTGAATCTATATCAAGCAAAAAGAAGAAGAAGGACAAGAAAAAGAAACGTGCCAGCGTTGGGGAATTGGTGCCTGAGTCCGAAACCCAAACGGGAGACATTACAGAATCAGCGGTGGGACTTGGCGAGGTAACTGAATCGACAGACATCACTAGCTCTAGTCTACCAGAAGAGCAGTCGTCTCTAACTGCTATAGGAGACCAGATAATTGCTTCCACTGAGGGCAGGGCCCCAAGTCAAGATGCAACACAAGATTCGCCGGTCCATCTCCATGCTAGCATTCAACCATCAGAACAATCAGAGCCAACGCCTATGCAAGAAACGGTTCCCTCAATCGAGATTGACGGCGCAGTAGGGTCACTAACCGAGCTAGAGCCTGACACGGTCCCAACAAATGACATTTCTGAAGTTACGGTGCAGGAACCTTCCGGAAATCAACCAAGCACGCCTAACATTGTAGAAGATGAACCACTACAGGAACCTGTACCCGAGGCAAGCACACAGAGTGCGGCTGATAGTCTCCCACCATCACAGGAACCAGGGACTGTTCAGTTAGAAGAGGCAAGCCCTAAGGTGGACGATAAAATGGACACAGTATTGAGTAAGAAGTCGAAGAAGGATAAGAAGAAAAAGAAGCGAGCCAGCCAGGTCAGCTGGGAACTAGAACCAGAAGCTGAGATTGAGGATCTCCCGGAACAACAGCAGCCACAGCAGGCTTTTGACGAACCAATGACGAGCGAATCTGCGGAGAAGGGTAACAGTGAAGAAGCAGTAGAAGACCCGATTTCCGAGTTTGCGTCAGGCAAGAAGTCTAAACAGAAAGAGCGTCAAAGCCAAATGGATTGGGAGCCGGAGCCAAACAGCGATAAATCCGCCAAAGAGTCAGAGCCATTGCCCCTGTCACCACAGGGGCAATACCATGACATGCTGCTTGATCACCAATCTCTTGCCGAGGACACACAAACGAGCTTGAAAGACTCTACAAACCTTGACGACACTCTCCCTGAAACCACCTCCATGAAAAAGTCAAAGAAAAAGAAAAAGAAAGCCAGCGCACTAGGTTGGGATGCTGAGTCCGCACCCCTTCCTACTTCGGAACCTGCAGCAAATCCATTACTTGCCGAACAGAGCGTAATGAGCCAACTTCCTGAACCGGTCGACATGCCATCAGCTAAAGTAACTGAAACAGTACCGGAAGATGAAGTGAACACAGAGAGCATCTCCCACGGGATTATCTCCGCAGAGCCGACCGCCATAGGGGTCCTAGAACCCGAGATCAATAATACAAAACAACTCGCCCAAAGTGACATAACTACAGACGGTGGTTCCCCGAGCCATACGACCCTTGAGCCTTCTGAAAATCTAACTTTAGCCGAAGAATCCTCAAGCAATGCCGCAAAACCACGCGCCCTCTCCGATGATAATGTTACTGAGGAGCAATCTCGTAATTTTTCACCCAAAGGAGTCGAGCCCTTGGTTGACCAAACCCAGAACGCCAACCCAGTCAGCGACGCCCCATCTGCAATTAACGATATAGATCTTGCAGCAAGCATGCATTTAGGTGCGTCACATGACAACTCATCGGATGGCCAGGATCCAGTAATTCTTCCCAGTAGGCTAGAGGGAGCCTTAAAGGAAGTAGCTTCAGGGGGTCGAGATGAAATTCACATAGACACAACAGTAACCGCACCTCTAGATATACCCCAGGAGCCTTCCGAATCCTCCACTAAAAGGTCCAAGAAAGATAAGAAGAAGGCAAAAAGGGCACAATCACAAAATGTCATTGACGCAGACTCTAAAGCAAATTCCAGCTCTAGCTTGCAATCCTGGGATTGGTCTAACATTGACAACGAGGGTCAGCCCACCTCATCAGTTCTCGAGGTAGTACCAGGCCCGGAAGACTCTTCCCAGACCGAACCACAACCGATAGCCCAACCGAGTGATACTTCGCAGGCGACAGGTCAAGATGAGCAAAAAGAGGAAGCACTCAACGACAACATCAACAGTCCTACACCAATGTTAGGTGAACACGATCTTCAACCTCAACTTGAGCCTGAACCTGAACTTAAACTTGAGCTTGAGCCTAAGCCCGAACTTAAAGCTCAAGAGGCCCGCAACACCCGAAAGAAGTCGAAAAAGGACAAGAAAGCAAAGAAATCGGCTAGTCAATCAGAATCTGAGTCGCCATTTAGGATACAGCCCCTGAAAACACAAGATTCTGGAGACGGTAATAGTCTACAAGACATACCAATGCTTGAATCAACGGCTCGAAAAAACGAGGATATAGAACCGCCAAATATTGAACGGACTTCGTCGAGAGAAAACAAGGCTAAAGAGAATCAAGAACGACAGATATCACCCTCTTTCGAAGAAACTGCTGGAAAATTACTGATTACACCCGACCCATCTCAACAACTAGCCTCTTCTGAGCAGCCAGCGTTAGATGGAGTTGGACAAGCAGAAAGCCAAAACATAAAATCTCCGAGTTTCTCACCAATTAGCAAGACTGCTGAGTCAGTTGAGCAAAGTAATATCCCTGACGATGTGGTAGCTAAAAGTCCAGCAATCATTGGTGAAGTCAGAGGGACTAGCCAGCCAGCGACTACTGTATCTCGCCCTCGGACCCCTTCGCCTTCGCGTCAAATACACATCGCTGTAGATATGTCACCCGCGCAATTAAGTAGCCATATCGAACACGATCGTCCTTTTGATCAATCTACTCAACCCGACAAGAAAGCGCGCATCCATCACACTGAAGCTGACGCAACGGTACCTGAACAAATTACTACCATAACGACGACCGAGTCGTGTGCGCCTGCATCTGAAGAATCACAGTCCCAGACGGTAGAGTCCGCAACTATCGATACTCCCCCAGCTCCCATAGAACCTATTCAGCAAGTAGAGACGGGTGTGCTACCTGATCATACAGCTGAAGATAGCACTTCTACATACCTTGAATCCGGCCTTATGAACGTGGAAGGCAATGCTCCCTATCACATCGAACCCAAAGAACCCAGCTTCAGCCAACAAGACGATAAAGCTATGTCAGATCCCCTTTCTCCAAGCGAGCCGGACAAAGACAATATAATACAGGCAACTCGAAATGACGAGAACCAAGGTGTCCATGCAGCAACGATTATCAATATCGGAGTCGGGGCGGCTTCTGTGATAGCAGAAAAGCTCGGTGCATCTAAGAAAGACGAGAGCACTGAAAGGTCAAAAAACGATGACACGCCCAATGTCCTTACAATTAGCCAAGGTTTGGAATGCCAGACACTTGGCGAAAAATCCACATTGGATGTTGATTTCGGCGACTCTCGGGTTAGGCGAAGCACAGATGTTGAACTATCCAATGAAGCTAGTCGAGAAATGGAAGACTCAACAGCAAGTGGGCATGTGCCTGAGCTCACACTACATCAAGATCTAAAAGACAAAAATACCGCCAGCGAGAACCCAGTAAAGGATGATGAAATAGTACCTAAAGTCTCAACCCACTCCGATGTTGAGGGAATCGTTCCGCAGATAGAAGAGGCAAGCCCAGCTGAGGTACCAGCTAGCCAGGGTGATCTGACTAATTCAGAACAAATTAAAGGTGCCGACAAGTCCAGATCCCTACATACCGGCACAACAGATGCATCCGAAGAGTCATTCTTCTCGCCTCTCCCTCCACCCCGGACCCCAAGCGCCTTAGACTATAGTCGAAGCCTACCACCTGTAGAAGAAGAGACTCACGAGGACCTTGAAAAAGAGTTTCAATCTAGCCTTCAAGAGAAACGCCAAGTAAGCTTGGAAGCGAACAGAGACAGTGGGTTCATAGCCGATTCTCCCAACCCACGACGACGTAGTCTCGGCCCCGAAGATGATGCGGGCCAACGTGACAGCGGTGTACACATGCGTGGTTGGGCAGAGGCCACGACCCCTAAGCCAAATGAGGAATCATTAGACTCCAAGGAAAAGGAACCCAACATCCGGACAGCCTCAAGTCCTGTACATGAAAGTCACAGTTCGCAGACACCACAAACACATGAGAGACGTTCAAGGCGATCCCTCTTCGATAGCGAGACGCCAAAATTGAGCACGCCAACCCAGGGCAGGAGCTGGGATCGAGGCGCTACACCGGAAAAACCAGAAGAAGATGAGCCACTGAAACGAACTGCGACGCCGTTAAAGCCGCATACATCTAGATATCAAGACCTCGCATCTTCGAGCAGTGCTGGTGCGGCGCTATATCCGCATACGCCGCAGACTCAGGGGCAGAGAAGCGTGTCGGAAAACCTCAGCGAGATCAAGCGAGACATGACCCCACAATCAGACCCGGGGGCTCGGCGATCAGTGTCCAACACGGGCATCTCA
>JAPESX010001019.1:0-12194 GCA_029590615.1 Nemania bipapillata | reverse complement strand
CTATCAGTGCGGGACATAGAGCGCTCAGGTTGAGGGAGAGGCGAAAGAGGTCCTCGTCGTTCCCAGTTTCCAAAATCTCGAACCTTCCCATCATCGGCTGGTCCTTCACGGAAACTCGGTGTGCGACGTTCACTAAAGTCGTTGGGGCGTCGGTTGTTATTCCGGGAAGGGTCATCTGCTAGCGGTCCTTTGCGCTCCCAGCTAGGCAGGTCTCGGGCTGAATCGCCGCGATTCTCGCGTTCCTTAGCTAGACTAGAGTTAGTAGGTGTGGCCACTCACATGAACTTGCAATTCAAACTTACGAGGGTCCGCGATTCTAACCTTGATGGTCCGCCCCTGGAAGCTTGATCCATCAAGGGTGAGTGCCTGTTTGAGGCCCTCCACAGTAGCGAATTCAGCATAAGCAAAGCCTTTAGGGCGTTGCTCGACTCGGTCCTCGATGATGCGAACACTGGTAATCTCACAGTCGCTGAAGAAATCAGTCACACTCTCGCTCGTTGCCTCATAAGAGAGATTGCCGAGATGCGCCGTATAGGGGGGCTTTGTAGGCAACTGAGTTGGGAAAGAGTCGCGAGGGGGGTAGGCTGTATTGATACAATTTCATGTTAGCCCTCAGATAGGCAATAAATAGAGCGCCGAGGACAAAGGAGACGTCATGACGCACCTCGATCGTTGCTGCTAGAGCCATAGCCAGAGTAGCCGGAGTACCCAGCCTTGCGGTCGACAGTTGGGGGAGGCAGAGGTTGGGAGCCTGGAGATTGCTGGTTAGAGATACGCCGGCGTGATGGGATGCATGCAATCTCAACATACCAGAAAACTCCTCGACTTCGTCGGCCCAGGATCCACCGTACTCTGCGTATTTACTTCATGTTAGAGGTATGCTTGTCAAAGAGCCCCATCAATGGCGGGGTGGTGGCAGTGAGAAGTGGAAAGTGGGCAGTGTGAAGTGGGAAGTGGGAGGTGGGAAGTGGGAGATGCGGGTGGAGGAGCGGGAAGAGGAACAGGCAGGAGGGGGTCAAAGAGACTGACTTTCTTCATTCAAGAAGGCCCCGAGGGACATCTTCTGTTGATCCTTCTTCTTTGGCGGCGCTGCGGGACACGCATGTCAGCACGGTGGGCAGGGCAGGCCGACGAGAGTGCGGCAACAAACCCATGATTGCGGTATTGCGAGGTTATGCGCAAGTGCACAAGCTCTACAGAATAGTCGCGCGGGTCGGGAATAAAAGACCGGCCACACAGGAATTGGTCGGTCGGTCGGTCGCTTGGGTTTGTGCTGGTTAGGCAGGCAGGTGAGGTCTCGATGGACTAGAATTGCGGTATCGTCGCCAATCTCAAAAGGGATGGGTCGATTGGCAGGCGACTGGATATCGAAGGTTGTCTCCGAGAGGGTTTGGCAAGGGGAGACGCTTGCCTCTTCGGAGAGAAAAATTTAATCGCTGGAGGGTAATTTTGGGTGCAGGGCAATTGGGAGGTTCGTGGTGGGGAGGCGGGCTGGGCCAATCCCGGGCTAGGCAGTATACAAAGTCCACATACCGTGCTAATGTAGGTGGTTATAGGCACCTAGGTAGATGTACCCAGGCGCTAATCATAGCCGATTCTTTTAGTTGTAGTGTATTTAGTGCCACTATTATCTTTTTCTTGTGCGTTAACATGTGTGTAGGTACATATATGTAACTAGGTATGGAATGATACATGGGATATACCCGACCTTCTAAGCGGGTACCTCTTACCGACCGACAGACAGGTTACATGCAGTGGATGTAGGTAATGGGTGATTGCAAGCTTTTTCACGCCTCGGCTATCAACACCACATATTCGCCATTTGTTTTAGTAATGTACCTGGTGCTCCTGAATCTTCAATATAAAAGTACATATGTAGGTAGCTAGTCGGGTGAGAATAGCTTTTAGATTAGTGGTTCAATCGATTGATGTCAGCACCTTAGGTAGGTAGGGATGATCTGAGCCCCTGTTCAACCTACCTGTGCATACACTGTAGTCCACCAATTCGATAGGTACTGAGCAAGTACCTGGTGTATTCTAAGTTCAAATTGCTGCCAGTCCCCGCTAAGGTCCTGGGACACCTAGGGCCTCTAATAGGGCCTCAAGCCATCAATCAATATATCCTCACTAACTATATACGCATTGTTTAACGTAACCTACCTACATTATATCTCATCGTATTATACGAGAAAACATCCCTCGAATTTCTAACCTCACAGCCAATTGTCAAGATACTCATTAGCAAGTCTCAGAACTCATCCAGCGGGGTTGCTCAACTGTTCTAGGTGTCATATGTTTTTCCCCTCATTTTAGAGAGAAGAGATATCTCAATTCATCATCTCAATATGGCTCCTTGGTCCTGGTGGCCTCAACCCACTCCTCGGGAGCAGCAGCAACCTCAAGAACCACCATCATCGCCTTCCCCATCACTACCCCCCAAGACAAACAGCCCTCCATTACCCCAAAGCTCAACTACACCTCCAACAGGGATCTCACCAGCAAAGATAAAAACAAAGGATGCTGACTACAGAGAAATGCCATCATCTACTGAGCTATTGCAGATAGCCAAGAAGTCTCTCCAGGCTGGTATGGTCACTGGTCAGTCTTGCTCTCCCTCCTATCTCGATCATCCTGCTGAACTGCCCTTGTAGGTGGGATTGGACTCCTTCTAGGTGCTGGTACGGGAATTATGCGCTCTGCACCGCCCACTTTATTTGCCCTATTCGCCGGCTTCCAATGGTTCACTTTGGGCTCGAGCTATACGGGTGAGACTCCAGATCTACAGTTTAGCTTCTCTTAGAGAAACATACTAACTCACATCAGCCTCGAAGGGCCTGCTTTACCATGCGTGGGGGGGTGAAGAGAACATGACTTCTTCCAACTTGATCACGGCAAGTGGAATGGCTGGTAGTGTATCAGGGATGCTGGGCGGCATGATCCGTAAGCAATGCTGTCCTCCCTAAACATTTCCGCCAACTAGCCCTCACATTTCTTAGGCAGCCCTAAAAACATATTTCCCGGAATGCTGTTCTTTGGCACCATAGGTGCTGGAAGTTCGTATGTGTCCCAGCTAATCCGGAGTCATGAATCGAAACCAAGTAGTACAAGTTGGATCGATTCAAAATGGAGCCCAATACAGCGACTATCCGACAAGGACTACTTGGACAAAATAGACGAGAAGATTCTCCGACTTGATGCTGAAATTGCTATCATAGATGAGAACATTGCATCTCTGAAAAAATCATCACAATCGGCAGTGGTACCTACGAAATCCACGACAAAATAATGCACCCCCTAGCTACTAAGGAGGTGCTTCATCGTCCAACTCCTCGCCGTACATATATAGTCTAAAAGCACTAGCAACATAGATCCTTGAGCCAGAAGATCACCCTTTTGCTAATGATATTAAGGAGAATTTTTGGGAAGTTCTTCATGCGGTGTGATTGCCGTTCTTGTAACATTACTATGCAACACCAGAGGCAATTTGCACCTACACAAAAGCTTCCGCTCGTAGGAGATATACGGGCGGATCACACATAGGGGGAGGCAGGGCAAGTTGTTCTGATTACTTGCAGTGTACAATATTCAATGTATAATGATCCGATTAAAGCCTACAAACAGATATCTGCTTAATTCAACTCTGTTTGTTGTATTGATCTAGTGCTGGACAACTACTGACTAGGAATACATTTTTTTTTTATTCTTAACCGAGTAAGCTATTTGTTTATGTTACGACACATAGCCTATGCCTATGCAAGTACAAAATAAGTAGGTGTGACAAACCAAAAAAAAGAGCATCTTTTATTTAGTATACACAGCTAGGGTTCTAAGATCACAGCAAAGTTATTCCCAACACTAAAGATATTCTTGAAAATACATCTAAACCATCAGTGAAAAAAAAGATCAAGGTTGGACTTAGGTCTCCCCGGGAATCGAACCCAGATTAGCGGAATCAAAATCCGCTGTGATAACCATTACACTAGGAAACCTGGAATGCCGCGAGAGATCATGTGACCTAATGCTTAAGATTTGAGCGTCTGTAACACACTAAACCCTAGCCTAGACGACAAATACGTATCTTTGACAACAAAATTAGGTAGGTGCATGTGCATTGTACCCACTCAGAGCCTCCAACAGCTCTGTCGTAGCTTTATTCACCGACCCTTATCTAGGTATTCTATAGCAGATGACTTATTTTGCCCAAAAGAAACAAACACTTTTCAATGAACACAAGCGACATACGTCACACGGATTTCCCCGTCTATGATGTAATCATCCTACACAACAGTCCGACTGTACAACCCTGTGGGTAAACGCTATAGGGCCATGTGAATCTCTTCTTACTATTTCCTATCGGTCCGATCCATTTGATCCTAACTCCAGCTGTTTCAATGTTTGACCTATGCGTACTTCCCAAGACTTCAGTAGATCTGCACATATAAATACCGGCCAACAATACCTAGCGTGATATCACGTATTATTAATATTCACCATCCCATCTCACTCTGTCTCATTTCTTGTCTAGTCTGATCTCTCCTTCATCTCGTCAGCCAAGATGACGGACTCTCACAGCAGCCACTCTTCCCAAGCAGAGGAGACTCCTCTCGACCCCCAACAAGCTCAGTAGGTCTATCTCTCTTCCCTCCTGAGGGATGATAGTATCCATTTTACTATGCACAAACCGCAATTTACTTTATTCCCCTCCTAGAGAATCGCAAACGGCTAAACTTTGCCTGTCACAAACAGGAACGCTGTGAAAGAACAAAAGTCTGATGATAACACAACCACGGCACAGAACTCTCAAGTCCAGGGGCAGAAAGAACCTATGAAAGACCAGGTCGACGATGCCATTGCCAGCGAGACAAAGAGAACATACCAGCCAACTTCAGGACGAGTCCAAGTCGGCGAGACAGGTGATTTACATGATCTAGCTGCACGACGACAGTCCCAATCACAACGTTGATAATCATTCATATACTTCAATGATGATGATGGAGGCTCTAAGGGTGGCATTTATTAGCTGTTCATTACTGTGGAGTGGCGCCTTGCCTTTATTTCCATGACATTATTAGGCGATAGGCGATAGGCGATGGCTAGCTAAGTCTCGAATGTTTTTAGCAACCCAGATTGACCACTTTTGATGATTGCTTTCGCAAAATTGACGCTATAATATCGTACTCCCGCCCAATATATCAAATTGTGCTTGTGAGCTGTGATATAGAACACTAGGCGAGAGGAGGACGTCTAGTAAGTCATTAGAAAGTAGTAAGCCAAGATTACAGTATTCCTCTTGTAACTCGTCTACCAGGTCTGCGGTACAATAAAGAAGATTCCTAAGAATTTTTTATACACCTTATCAAATGGAGGAGCTAACTACCCATCGTGCTCCCATTGTGTTGTGATACAACACCAAAACCCCTATGTTTATACACAAGCAGCAGAGTGAGACCCTTTGCGCAACGATAATCACCAGACCCAATGAATCAACGGTATTTAGCTTCATGTGACCAGATAAAACAGGCTAACGAGCACCGTGTTGTATGACAGTTCATGAGAGTGTTTCTGTGCACGTCAGCGTTTCAATTCAACAACTAACAGGTAACTAGACATCTGAGTCCCAGTGTCCCAGTGTCCCAGCCATTATCTGTCCGCCCCGTGGTCTTAATAGTCCTGCTAGTCCTACCAACCACACGGTGCCACAACATGGTATTCAGGGCCATAGTACATGTCAAACTCCCCGGCGGCATGCTGGACGGCCTTACGGATCGTTTCTGGCAGTTTCGTCAGCCATTTTGTCCGTCATCATTCCCGCTCTTGTTAGCAAGTGCCGTCTAGGACTCACCCGGTTCGCCGTGTAACTTCATCCCTTTCTTCTCAAGCGACTTTAAGACATTGACGATCCACGTCCGACAGAATGAACTATCCCCGCTCGCAGGGATCTCCTCAGCTGCCGCTATGGCTCGGACTGAGTTGGCCCGTTCGTCATTCCCTAAGTGGGCGATCTCGCAAATGGCCTTGAGGTGGTTCTTTCTCATCTTGTTAAAATCGCGGACTTCGTGCTTCCTCATGCCGCCGACGTCATTGATATCTAGTAGATCAATGGATCCAGTACTGTCCTTTAGTACGAGACTCCAATGCTGCGTTATTGGGTTAGCATGTGGGTGTTTGGGGTTTTCTTGTTAAAAGCACACTACATAATTGATAAAAGTCAGCAAGATGGCACCCAGGGTGGCTGGTGACACGGATCTAAGTACCTTACGCAGAGGCTCCCACTTCCCATGGGAAACAATGCTATATAGAGACGGAAGGCCTGAGGTTCCGTATCACTAGTTTTACGGAACTCGAATGTCGCTTGCGAGTTTGACATGTTGATGTGGAGTAGCTTTTGGATGGGACGATTTGCTGTATTCTGAGCATACCTATGGGACTAGGAGGCAGCAGTGTGGACTGAATTATAAAAAACAACTCTCGTACGTTGGCAAAGTGACACAACCCAGACGAGCAACATGAGCTGATGTTTGTTCCTATCCCTATGAGATATTTCGGCGGGGCAACGCCGCAAAAGAGCAAGGAACAGAAGGGTTTCGTGTCCATGTATGTCTAGGTTTGTCTAGTATACCAGTGCAACTTATTGACGTATTATATAATAGGAGTTGAGATTCTGTCCTGGATATAAGTAAGCTGCATATTTTACTATCAATACCTCCGTAGCACGGAATTTTAATTTAATGTGGGCATCAAAGTAGCATCAATACCAGCTGGCCTTCTCTCGCATGATAGTGCAGGTGGGAAGATGTAAGAGCACATATTATTCAACCAGGGGATCTAACGAACATGGAAGATGGAAGTAACGACTTCCCCTCTTAGTAGGGAATAGACTCGTGGTATGTGTACATAACGGCACTATACTTCTTTCAACCCGTCGCTCCAGGCCAAAGCAAATATTATACTACGGCCACTAGACAGACTGTAGCATAGCATGTCGGGAGCCTCAATTCATTTCAGAGATTAAATTTTGCCCTTCGTCTCTGCCCTTTTGCCGTATTTGTTGCATTTATTGCTTTATTGTCGATATGGCTTTAACTGTCAGCTATATATCATAGATAGCCGCTCAAAAGCTGACTAGGAAGCCGTGAAACGTGGCACATAGCTCGGGCTAGAGAGGTGATATGTCATATCCTGGCGGGACTCGCTTTCTCTCTCTATTGGCCAGTTTCCTTTGGAAGCTCGAAGCTTCTGCCCCTGCCATGGTCCGGGTAATCTATCCGTTGCATGCTGCATTCCCTGCTAGCATTTAGCTTCCATGATCCCACCTCCTTCCTCTTCGAAAGAGTACCTAAGGTATGTGATGACGACTCGAACACTCTGGCTCTTTGTCTCTATAGGCCGACTTCGCTCCTGCATCGTTTCTCGCCCAGAGTCCACGATGGAGACTTCCTATTATCTGTCCACAATTGAGTTGTTCGATAACGGTTTAGTTCTCCCGGAATTATAGAATTTTTTTTTAAGAATACATAATTGTCATGCCACATCCGCGTTGCCAAGAGCCAAAAGAACATCGTCTTTATGTAGCTCTATACAATCTAGGATCAGTTTATGTGAGTACACCTAGGGTTGACAGTTCCCTCGCAATGCCAATACTAGGTAACTCACATGCCCTCTTACATTTAGCATTGGGCATTCGTAGTGCGAGGTAGGAGGGGAACTTTCCTCCTAGATGCTACCGTCGAAGACGATCAACGTCGGTATCGCAAGCGAGATTGGGAGAACGATTTATCGAAGCGAATTATGTCTGTACTATGCGACGTTATGGATTTGAGAGATGACAACGGCGTCGAGAATTTTCTACGTGTCTCAGAATGTGCCCCTATGCCAGGCCATGAAGATCAAAACTTCTGTCGGACATGGGCCGAAAGCGTTCTCCAGAATGCCGAAGAAAATGGCTATGCCCTACGTGCTTCTATAGGTAGATGACCAAGACACCTTAGCTTTTGATATTTTGGATTATTCATATTGCATCTGTCCCCGACTAACCAGCCGAGTAGAGAAAATACGCGAGGTTGTATTGCAAGAAGCCTCAGACTACTCGGACAAAAGATTTGGAGACCCTTTTAAAGTCATAGAACCCTTTAATTAACGTTGCTACCCAGCTACAAACAGTATTCGGTCTTGTCTAGTCCTGTTCGCCATTAGACATCTAGAGGCTTTTGCATAGCTGATACCCATGAGATGTTGACGAGAGGAGTCCTCTCAAGGATTTAGAGAGCATCCTAGGAATTGATGATATTGAGTCCCAACGTTTGAGCCTTGACTTGGCTGCGACCTAACTAGTGACTCGTTGTTGTTTTAGAAAATCCCGAAACGCTTCATGAAGAACACGGCTACGTCCTTTGCGACCAGCAACCAAGGCCAAACTTTACTAAACGGTCTCTGATCATCCCTCTCGCCCGGAACCAGTTGCGTGCTCGCCTTATCTCCTTCCACGCATACCAGCTCGTTAGTAGATCCCTGATGGTCAGCCGCTAGCTGCAGTGGGTCATTTTTATTCTTACCATAGAGGCCATCTTCATCGTTTCTCATGAATACTTGAAGGATTCCATTCCGGGCACCAAGCTTGATGTCCTTGGAGTCGTACTTTAGAACCTTTGCGGCCTCTGTATCATTCCAGGGAATGCTGTTACCCAATTCGCGAATGACCTGGAGCTTCACACTTGGCCCTTCCTTGTATCGATTCTTTATCATGGTGGTAGCCATGTCTGCTCTCTCCTTGGCATGTGGGCGGACCTTTAGACGCTCCAGTGGCACATTCGGATGACCCTCATCCATGATAACTCCATGGTGATATACATAGCCACCCTCGAATTCGTTCAAGTTATTCTCATGACTCATCTGGGGGTTGAGAATCTCAGAAAGGCTTGGGTTCTCCTCAAGCATGCTCAGCATACTTTCCCAAGCCTCCTCAAAATCATCGTCGCTAATCTTGTCCCACTTGTTTGTCATTATGGTGACGTGCTTGTAAAACTCAGGCCCGCAGAAGCATTTCAGCCATTGAATCGTCTTTAGCTCTTGCGCAGTTAGTCTCTCCTGGTTACCACCGGTAACAAAGATGAGACCGGCAACAGTGATAAAGGGACCAAGGACCTGCAGGCAGGCGATTATTTCGGCGAATGAATCCATGTCGTCCATGTCAGCGGCACCGAACCCAGGAGTATCGATGAACAAGTACTGTTCGCCATCGATAAGGGCTGGGCAAACATGGTAGTTTCGAGTCCCTTCGATCATCTAGTTAGCCGCTGGAGTCCATTAAGCTCAGTACGGATACATACCAGAGTTTCTGGTTTTCCCAACAGGTAAGTCAACACCACTAATCTCACGGAGGAAGGTTGATTTCCCAGTCCCAGATTGGCCGACGACGAATATCAGCTTAGTGCCTGTCAGACTGCAGATGGTTAATGCTGCACCTATATGGTTTACCTGGAAAACCTACTGTCTTTTTATGAAGTTAACCACACGATTCGAGGCTGCCCCTTTAGCTTCTGATACCATTTTCTTCAAGCTCGGAAAGAGCCCTGTCGTTGACTTCTGCGGGCTCTTCACATCAGGGGAGGCGCCGGGTTTCCCGGTGTCCTCCTCCTCAATATCACTGTCGATGTCAATATCTTTAGTTAGACTGAGAACTTGACTCATAAGATCAGGCTCTTCATCCCTGATTGGAACATCCTCAAATTTGGTGATATCTGTGAACATTGTGCCACCTGTGCTTTGAGGGTCTTGAATTATAGTATGCACACCTTATCCCAATTGATATCGATCAGGGAAAATGAGTAAGAGCAGAGTAATTCAGAGTATAAAGAGGCCCTTGGAGGTAGTATGTGATGTAAGGTAAGGTGGTCCGGGTGCTGGTCTTCGGAGCTTAGGTGAGTGTTATCACTATGCTCAGCCGGGGGGATGGGTGTTCATATACTTATATAGCTGCCGCATGGCCACTTTGAATTTCTCCCAATGTAACATGTAGTAGTAGAAGATGGTATTTCTGGCTTCTATCTGTTGATTGCACCACTACCCTCCTGGCTATGGCGTAATAGAGACCCTTACAAAAGAAGTGCCCAATGCAACAGCCAGCGGGATAGCACATATTACCCGCATATGAAGACGCACCAAAGGGCGAAGACAAACGGAAAATCTACCAACTCCTGCACGGCCGTGTGGTAGTAATGCGTTTGCTGGCGCATTGAAATTCTTCAAGGTTCTCTGAGGATGTCATTCAAGCTTTATCTTAGCACTATTGCTGAAATGCGCGTTTCCGTCGTATAGACAAAAATATGGAAAATACTACGGCCCTCCCTGCTTTGTTCTAGGAAGGGATGGTTATAGCTGCATTTTTCGCAGAGACTTTAGTGACATACACCCACGCCATTTCCCACTATGACGGTTAGAGGACCCTCCGACAGGTCGTTGGGTCTACTATAAGTGTTATCTGGACCTTAACAAAACTATTTCTTTTTAGGTTCTAATCTCAGAAGTTATGTCTAAGATATTTTATTCAAATAGTTTGTTCTATTCATTATTGCCCGTATAGTAAAACGTAGGAACTCAAGGTACTGATGACCTCGTTAGTTTATTACTCCTTGTTTGCGCGGCTAACCGCCTGGGCCAATTAGCAAGTGCGATGTATAAAACAATATAATAATATAGTATAAAGTCATAATAGCATGTGAAGCTCGTGCATAATGAGAGATATATATAGAGGCAAACGGAAAAATGAATATTATGACTACGTCTGTCCCAAAAATAGAAGTACTAGCTGGATGAATAACAAGACAGATGGCATACAGCCCGGGAGCTTCGATTGTTTCGAGAGCTGAAAGAGTGTGTTGTCACTTTTCGGGAAGCCTAGATAAGATGATATGATCCCTATGATGGTTAAGCGCAGAGAGCTACTACTCCTCCGTTTGCAGGTACACCAGCCACAGCGCAGCAAGGACAAACAGAATCGAGATATCATAAGAATACATGATTAATTGATGCTAACATTGATACCATATGATCTCGTATTCGTTGAGTTTGTCTATGGAATATACCAAACGCCAACTGATTACAGCTAGCTATCTAGGAATCAGCCCCAAAGGCTTGGTTCTCGTTTGCTTCATCGACTTCTGTACAGACCTGCCAGATATGTGACGGAGCAGGGGAACTGTATTATATAAGCCTTTTCTTTTGAACTAGCACTATCAGTCATCTAGATTAGACGTCAATAATACGTTAATACTACTACTTGGCCGCGTAACAATCATAGAAACGTTGTTGTGATGGCAGAAACAAGTTCGCGGCTTTAGAAAACTGAGTGGGAGAAGATCCAACTGACGGTAAACGCATTTCGAGAGTTTACAAGAATTATTGATGGACAATACCACTGAATGATAAGGGAGTCGATCATTTCAGATATTCAGCACTCCTATAGCATCTAAAGCTAATATACCTAACATTTCCTTAGTTCCAAGCATGAAAAGACTGTATTTCAATGTTTTTGAAAACACCCATTTTGAATTCCTATTATGGCGCTGTGACTATTTCGTCTTTCACACAAAGTCTTTCAAGTCGTTCTGGGGAATGTACGTGACGCACGCCGCGCCATCATTCTTACGATCCCATGCCCACTTCTGTGCTTGCTCGGCAGTCAATTGGCCCTTCAACATTTGTGTGACATATTTCCCCGAAATCGGAAGAAACTTCTAGGGATGAAACGAGCCTCCTCCAGCGATATAAAGGCCCTTGTAGGCGGGATGAGCGCTAATTATCCAGTCCTGATTGGGCGTGACGGCGTTCCTATAGCACCAGATTAGAATATTGATGTATAATTATTGAATATCCCGTACTAACCAACAAAGTTGAATTTCAATTTTCCATCAATTGTTGGGGGGAATACTCTCTCCTTTTCCTAGTATTAGACCTTGTCAACATACGACCTAATAACGGTCGCTTACCATGTGTGTGAGACATTCCGAGGAAAAGAATAGGTGCATCTCGGTACAAGTGAAGATAGTCAGGATCACACTGGACTATGCAGGACGTTGCGGCTGCTGCAACCATGCGACCATCAACTTGAAGATCATGGTTGTAGGGAGAGCTATCAGCAATAAGTTGAGCCGTCCATACGCCAGTGCAAAGAATTATGGTTTTGGCTCTCATTTCAT
>JAPESX010001018.1:0-12198 GCA_029590615.1 Nemania bipapillata | reverse complement strand
TATCGATGAGGGCGCGTCGGCCCACGGCGGCGACGATAATTACGCGGAGTTCGAACACCAGCAGCAGCTGCAGATGATGCGGGAACAGGATCAGCAGCTGGACGGCGTGTTTGTCACGGTCGGGAATCTGCGTCGNCAGGCGGATGATATGGGCCGTGAGCTCGAGGAACAGCATGAGATGTTGGATCATGTGGATACGCTGGCAGACCGTGTAGGTGGCAGGCTGCAGACAGGTATGCAGAAACTGGGCTACGTGATGCGGCAGAACGAAGACCGGTATAGCAGCTGCTGTATTGCCGTCCTTATCACCGTCTTAATCATCTTATTAGTCTTGTTGCTTGTGTTATAGATACGATAGAGCAACGGTTTTTTTKGGGTTTTTTTTTAACTTTAAACGCTTCTAGCAGGCAATGGCGTGGGAGGAATGATTCACTTATTTGCACAACTGTACATGTAATAAGGCAAATTATTTCACAAGCCTATGAATGATTCTGCCAGGGTATCTGTCTGTCATCTTTCCAGGACGTAATATCAAGGTATACCTTTGTCAAACCGAGCTTTAGACGCCGGATAGATGCTACTGACCTCAACGCCAATTTTTGGTACAATGTAGTTTCCCAGACCGCTATTTATATCATCATGCTCCAAAGTAGGTGTCTTCCCTGTCCTGACCGCTACAAGTAAATCTCTATAGGTCCAATCCGATGTTCCGTTTCAGGATATGGGCTAGGACCGGCAAGCCAGCGGTGCCTGGTGTCTTAGTCAGCGCTTTATTGGGGAACTCAACCAACGCCGAATGAAGTGCAGCGATAGCGGCACTGCCATAGAATTGGATGAAGCGCTCCTCATATATCTCAATCATGCCTCGGAGGACCACGCACTGCGTGTTGGAGATTTCAGCGGGGGGCGTGTTGACGATCCTGGCTAAGCTTGCCCAGTACTTAGAGGGTGGCCAGGGGTTTGTGTTTGGAGATTTAGAAAAATCTCGTAGAGCAATCGCTGCGTACCCGACAGCCAGACCTTTCATCTTTTCTATATGCTGTTGCTCCGGTGCCCATCCAGTACCGTCCCTTTTCCATCCAAGTCGTATTCGACCTTGCTCTGTGCTCTCGTTCCCGCGATAGCCAAATAGAACAGGACAGGCCACTCGGTATTTAGCCATCAGGATATCTACCAGGCTTTTACCCCGCCATAGGTACGCCTTGTTGGAGAATATCTGGGCCGCAATCACGCCAAGGGGGTCAGCTGCCTTGGGTTGAGCGCCACATTCGTTGATAAATTGGTTGATGATAGATTTTGCGAAGATGTTGAGGAGATAGAGGAAGAGGGATGGTAGTTGTGCTCCATTATGCAAAGCTCCCTCCATCGGTTGCCGTTGATCCACGACATATTGCGAGGGATCAACTAGCTGACTAGGGATGCTACCATTAAGTGACTCTTGTAATAGTGCTTGAATTGCTGCTGTCTTAGTGGTAGGTTAGCTGAAGATCGAGACAATACGTGTTAGAAGATAGCCACCACCAACCTGTTTCCTGTTGCCTCCCTTCTCGGTCACCATCTGACCCAGAGTCTTCCTCAATTCTCGCCTCATGTCTCCCATCCGCGCCTTAAGCAGTGGTAAAGACTTGGCCTGTTCGACCAAGGAGGCGCGTAGCTTCTTCAAATTCTGATGTATTATCACGTACTTGTCAGCTGGCGGCTGTGGTGTCTGCGAGGTTGTTGTGGGAGCACTCGGCTGTAAAGCTTTTGACAAGAAATTGGAACTCGTTGCAGCAGGAGTGCCAAATGGCGGGGGCTTGGTTGGTGTAACATGCTGGCCTTGTTGAAATGGCTGTGTTGGAGCGGGTTCAGCGACCTTGGTGCCATTGATCGACACCGCTGGCGCATTCGATGGAGGCTGCTGAGAAATGCTAAGTGATGATGGCTTTGACCCTGCTGCTATTGAACCTTGCTGGCTGGCCGAGATTATCGTGGTCCCCGAGTTCAAAGGGCCAGCGCCATTCAATTGAGAAACGGAGGTCGAGCTGGCCGGGGGTGCGGGAGCTGGGGTTGGGGTTGGGGCTGGGGCCGGTTCTGGAGGGAGCTTGGGTACAATCTTGGACTTTAGAGCCCGGAGTCGCTCCTCCTCGGCTCGCACTCTCTCCTCGTTGCGAATCCGTTCTTCTTCTCTTCGCTGTTGTTGTCTGATGGCGGCTTCTTGTTCTTGTAACCGCCGGCACTCCTCTTTCAATTCGTGATCCTTAAAAACTCGAATGGCAGCGTCGCGGACGCGTCCGTGTTCGGCTTGAGCAGCGGCAAGCGCATCTTGATAGCTCAGCTCGGTATGTCTGTTCTCGGCAAGAAAGTCGGATATGCGAGGGCGTGATGGACTACTCCATTGTCGCGATCGACGCGTCACTGGGGAGGAACCCGTCATTGGAGGCAACAAGGACTATAAAAATTGCATAGTATGGGGAGGTGAGGGGGAACGAAAGGTGCGACGGGAAAATCAACGAGTGACCTAGACTCGAGAGCAATTAAGAATTGCGACAGTGTAGAACCCAAGGCTCTATCTACATGTATGCATTCAATCTCAGTTTCCCGCCCTCTCTGAGAAGGCTATGTATGTAGATGATAGGTAGGATATATCCAGGTAGACCCCAGACTAGGCCTACTACCTAAGAGAGTTGTAGGTACCTAGGTTCAAGTAGCCACTCCAATTAGGCTTAGTGCAAATGCCGCCTTTAGCTCGATCCGATCAGCACAGTTATACAAGGAAACAAAGAAGTACATTATGACAAGTAACCAGAGTCTGTCCGAAGAAATACACCTCGATATTTTACTTGCCCACCTTACTCGTAGGAGTTTGGGACTCCGTTGGATCTCTCTTCTCCGGCCAATAGACCGTATTCTAAATATACGGGTGGCGGTGATTTTTTAAGTAGGTTTCGGATGTAGAACTTATGATTGACAGGCCATGTACATGTAAAACCCGGCTAGCCACCATGGGCTCACTCTGTTAGCATCACGAAGTCTACCAAGGGATACACAGGCGCCAAACGTTAAAACCTATAACCTATATATTATAATTAGAGAGACAAGTCATCGAGCAAAATTCTTTCTTTTACCACTAGACTACTTAAGGTTTTTTCTCTTTTTTGACGCCATAGAGTCTCGTAGGTCCTGTATTAGAGCTAAATCATCACAAGGTCAATTCGTTTTACTACGGTAGGTTTGGAACAAAGAACCCAAAATAAGTCTTTTTTACTTGTGATAAATACTACAATGTTTCAAAGCTGCTCGATTTAAAAGTCTGCACTGTTTCTTCGTAGGGAACAAACAAACAGATGGGTTGTATGAACATTGTTCATGATCTCCTAATCTGTTTCAGCATAGTCACGAGTATAAAATACCTTCGACATTCTCGAAGGAAAGCAGACAAACCAAGAACAGAATCACCACTTCAGCACTAAAAATAAAATATATCTTTTATTACCACTTTACTTTCATCAACTCTAACTCATCCCTGCATCTTACCACCAAAATGCCTGGTCGACCCAGACTACCATACGACTTGATGCTCTTGATTCCTAAAGAGTTCAAAAATGACGAGGATGTGCTAAATTTTAGTTTAACGCAGCCAGCCATATTCGAGCCTACTAATCGATATCATTTCAAAAGGGCCCTCACAGAGGCACCCTTCAATAGTGACCTTAAGCCTGTAAGTCACGCTATTGAGAATGGCGATATCCCACTTCTTACTCGATGCTTTAGTTTGCTTGATTCGCATTACCCTACGGGCTGGAATTGGTCACAGTTCTATACGCAAGGCGTTCGTAGAATTCTGAGCCTTGCAGCGGCTCATAATCTAGAGGCTTTGCAGTACTTGCTCGCAAGATATCCACTACATTCGAGTGCGGCTTCTATTGCCGCCATGGCTGATACTGTAGCCTGGGAATTAGTTATATCTGCTCTTAGAGGAGGTAAGTATGACTGTGCTCATTTTCTTCTCAGCTCTGTGGAGCCGCCTTTTTTTGAACAAGGTTTCCCACTGCGAGGACATCGGGTATGTTTTCAATCGGCTGCTACCCTCCGATTTTTACTTGAACATGGCGCTCGCTTGGGCGTCGACGCCCTACATCATGCGGCATCTGTGCCTAGCCTCACTGATGGTAGTGTTTTTGATGTCTTCGTCGAAAGGGGCTTTGACGTCAATGCACCTCGCCCGGGCTTCGAGAATTCACCTCTGAGAGGATTATTAACTCCTTTGCGTATTGCTTGTGAGGCTTTGGAGCCCACTAATGTTGAGGCTCTGCTTCGTCTCGGCGCAAGGCCAGATGGGATTATTACCGGCGGTGTTTCGATTACACCAACCGCGTTGGCAGGTGAATGGCAGTATAATTCACCAAACCCTCTTCTCGCCCTCATACTGTCGGTCAAATTAGACATACTGCACCGAGACGACTACCCGATCATAGACCAAAGATTTATACAATGCCTTCAGTCGCTGCTTCGCCATGGCGCTACAACATCAGTCCGTATACATAACGGTACCCTTCTCGAGGTCCTAGTGCTTAGAATGTGGAAGGTTATTTGCTATCGACTTTTACGAGCAGAGAGTGATACACCGGTTACGACGGACTGGCCCACGGACCAAAACCTAGGCGTTCAAGCATTGTTACTCGCCATCAGCAATATCAGTTTGTCACCATGGGACGAAGTTTATCAGATTGTTTCTAATGTGAATCCCACATGGGAAAGAAACGTGGAACAGCCTAGCGCACAACTTATTCAGCTATTCCGAGACTATCAAGAGACATACGGTGATCTCCCAGGGCCTGAACAACTCCGGGAGCGGACTCTACTTTTGCTACCAGACAGGTTTTTTTATGTATGACCTTAGCCTAGGTCGGGGAGCTTTCCTTACTATGAACCCTAGCTAAGATAGAGAAATAAATTTATTAACTTGAAATTTAATTACTGAAATATTTTAGGTAAAGTTCCACTGTTATTTCACTACATGATTATTCAGGTGCAATATTAGGAACTGTCACGGTCAGCCTTATTATATGAGGCAAAGCTCACAGTTGCGGTACCTTCGTATATTAATCGTAGGATGAGGAGAGAAGAAGAAGCATCCTCAGTACAAATTGTAATCTTTTAGGTTAGTAACTACTCAGGAGTACGTACAGGGGTATCTAGGTATTTACTTTTGTGCTTTTATAACTCTATGAATACCCTAGTAAATATTGCTACCTTATACTATCATAGGCTTTACCATATCTTTAGATTTTATGACTTATTATAAATTATACTTCTGCATCGGTAATGTCACTTTTCCTTTATATAATTATCATTATTCTGCTATTTCTTTAGCTTTTAGCTTTAAGATAACCACCCCCCTCGCGGGCCACCCCCTCGCGGGCCACCCTGCACTGTACTGTACTGTACGTATTTTTACATATAAGCTAAAAAAACTAGCTATAAACGGAATAAGCCCTAAAAAATCGGAAATAAATCGGAAAAATAAGCRGTTAGCGTCTTACTATACCTAAATAAAAAAGATTAATATAAAAGTGTAATAAAGGCTTAGATTATGTTANTTTTTTATATAAAAGGAGAAGATCTAGGGCTTTGGTCCCTTTATATATAGGAGCCTACGGCTTATAGTTTCTTTGCTCCTGACCTTAATAGACCTTTACGTAATATAGTTCCACTGATCCGTCACACAAGTGTAATACTTGATCTCTAGAGAAATATTTTATAAGTAGTTGGTAAGAGCTCAATAGCATAGTTAAAGAAGTGAAAAGCACAATTGCCACGGAGCTGCGGGAATGAGCCTGATCACGTAAGTCTACAAACGTCAAATTGAGAGATGCGTAGTTGATTAATCAAACTAAGGTTATTCTACGTAGACGATTGAAGTCCATCGTATGATAAGCCTCCCCAATCCATTATACCATGAATTATAACACTCTACCCACTACTTCATAAGACTCTCCTTTCCTTGTTAGCCGTAGAATAAAAGGGACAGAGGCTCCGGGAAAGAGACACACTTTATCGTTGAATCTTATGATCTGAGATCCTAAACCTATGTATCCTTGCGCGGTATGGAAAACTTTCCGGTTACGGCAATACAGGTCTGCGGCTTCTCCCCATATCTCAGCTCTGACTCTCTCTGGCAGCTCTAGATTAGGCATTTTATATCGAGGACGGTTTTTTCGCAACTTCTCCAGTGTCAATCGTGTAGGCCCGTTCGAGCATGATGCGTCAGAGTGCTCGGCCAACCATTTCCGATAAAATGGATAGTATGTATCGACATATTCCAGGTCAGTCCGCTCAGATAAAGGTCCCTGATCTGTCGATAGGGTTCTAAAGTACGCAACTTCTATTTGCTCAGCTGTCTGAGCGTAGACTGTTTGCTCCGGATCCGTTGACTTGACCCAAGAACAAAAGTCCTCTTGGCCGATGTCAGATACCTCCCGGGGCATTGTTTCAATTACTAAAGATACACTGTCAACGATGTAGCCGGATAAGATGAGCGATCCCCTTGTTTTATACTCCACACTAGGCCTGGAATCCAACGCGGCACAGAACCGCGAGGGTTGCTCGCCTGTTTCGGCTATGTTTATAGATGAGGTAATACGATCTTTTCTCCAGTCAGGAACCCACGAAGGCAGATCGGGTGAATAATGTGGTTCTTGGGTGTACGAGAGAATCGCCAGTCTCTTGTGATTTTTGATATACTCTCTGACAACATCGACAAAGACATTCCCGATTGGATCATCATAATCCACGACTAGACGCTCATGGCTTCGTACTAGACCAAATAGGGCATACACTCGATCATGGTCTATTTCACAATTATAGTGACTTGATCGAAATGTGTTCCGGAGCAGCGTAAATAACGATCCATCTGGTACCACTCGTGTAATATTCCAGATCGCGCGAAGTTGCGACCGAAATGTCGCATATCTCTCCATCGGGGCATGACGTAGGTGCACGGAGGTGTCTACAAAGTCTTGCCCGCTGAGTTACTGCGTAACGGGAGATCCTGCCCATACCGAAGTCTGAAAGCTCGTCGCCTTCACCCAGCCAGATTATGACTCGTGAAGCATGCCGGTATATATCGCCCATCATGGATACCTGATGGGCCTTCTCGCGATGCAAGCTCTGGTTGATGCAAACACAGTCGATCCAAAGGGCACGTTGTCTATCAGGGAGGCGCAGGTGTACCATAGCAGAGACGACATTTTGGCCCATTTGCAATCGTGACGCCTCTTCCTTGACCTGGCGAAGCCTTGATGATCCAGCCCATGTGTATGACAGAGCCTCAAAAGCCGGTGCACGAGAAAGGCTAACAAGAACAAGGCTATACTTTAACGGATCGTCTTTTCCGCCGGCGTCGAGAATGCATAAACGAATCTCGTCAGAGTCATCCTTGAGACTGGAATATTGATTCGTGACGTTATGTGACATGAAGCAAGCGATTATGTCATACCATACTTGACGGAATGTGTGCGATGCCGTCAAGACGTGAGGGCGCATTCAGGCCTTTTAGCAGAACTCTAGGATGTAGGCTTGAAGGTGGACTTAGAGGAACCCGGAGGCGAATGGGAACAAAAACTGGATGAAAACTCGAAGTATGCGTGTCTCTAAAGCTGAAAAGCAACGGGTCTAGTCATTCCCCTCGTGTAATGATTTCCAATTGAAAGCGGCCACCCAACCACATCTCAATAGAACCCGCATCTATCATTTTAATACCTAGTTGTAGCCATTAGAATTGTATCATCACAAATGCGCATATTATAAGACTGCAGCACAGCACGACCAATAAGGTCCTCGTGCGCATCGAATAATCAGCCTTGGGTTCGCCGGTATTAGTCCCGAGCCACTCTGCTTTAATTAGCTCTAATATATTGACAGTGCCGAGAAACCGGCTTTCTCTATAGCGCATCTTAAAGACTGTGAAAGCTTGTTGCTAGTACACTCTTCAGCCATACCTACAATCTTTGCTCGAAGCACCTGCTACGAAAGGAGGGAGCTCCCTTGGGTGGACGCCGAACGAGGGTTCCATTATTTCCGTTGCCCTACTAGCTTACTGGCGCCACCCGAGTGACGACAAGAAAATTCTCGATGCTTTCCGGTCTGTCCTTAACAGACTAGGTAGATGAGAGCGGTGCAATGCATGGGACACTCGTGGAATTTGAATTCATGAACTATTCGGCCATATTTCAGATCTCGAATTGATCGTATGATGCCAGCTGAGAATAAAAGGCTGCAGCCAGCAAGCAGGAAGTACGATCCTGAAGGTCTTTTTCAGATGGTCCCGAAGGGTGGAAGGTATTCCCTTGAATGGAGTGGAGCCTGTGAATTGGATGACGAGTCTCAATAAGATGAAACGTTGAGCACATAAGACCTGAGAAAGACGATATCCCACTTTGCGGTTTCGAGAAATACTTCAGAATGTTTCAGTTCTCGTTTTATGAAACCGCACAATGAATACACCGAGAATCCTCATGTGTATGACGAGTGGCTGAATGATAGGCTTGAGGTCGTAGACTGTACATAATCCGAAATGATCATCGCGATATATGAAATACTTAGCTTCCAAGGATATGTCGATACAGGCGTATACATTGGTGAAGAAGCTATGATCTTTTAGATTAATTTTTCTTCAATGTTATGTAAGGGCGCTCACTAGGTCTTCCCTTCTTTTGTGTCTTCTTCTCAACTAGGCACATATGTCCTTGTATTGAGGCAAGGGAATTGATATTGGTATATAGTTTTACACCATGTGAGATCATTACTAGCAGGCACTGTGCTTGGGTGACGGTCAAGATTTTTATTTGTTGCTTAAAATAATTTGATGAAAGCAACTAGCGTGTTAAGCTTAGTGATGTGCCGATAAGAAGCCCGAGTTTGAGAGATGACGTCTTAAGCGCACCTGAAATGACAGGGCAGAGGAAGGCTTAAGGCAGCCATTGTCCTCAACAGTATGGAGGTCAACACCCTCAAGCCTCGCTAATGCAAATGGGCGATAACTCCAACTGTGGCCGTTTCAGGGGGTTGCGAGGAAGGATTGCCGACAAACGGTGGCTGACTGAGGATAGAATATCATGGACAGTTCCAAGGTTGTGGTTACAAATACAGATCGGCGGCTACGTTGGCCTTAGTACACAAAACGGTGTATGCGATATTCGAGCAAGGGCTTATAAGCAACGGCCGCACGATTTAGCGGGTCTAATAACCTGGAATTGTCTCATACCGATTCTGGAGAGGCGGGGCGTCTCTTTCTCCATCGATTACCGATGCATCCGAAGCCCTTTTGCTTAATTCGTTTACCTACCTACTTAAGTACTGTACAGAATACATACTTATAGTAGGTATTTTAGTGGCGTAGTTCCCAAGCCCGTGACGACTGCAAGTCCATATAACAACACGACAGGATTGGGCAATACCCAGCGAGGGAGGGGCGGGGTCCAGGGTTGCATCCCGAGGGAATTTGTATATTGTCATATTGTTCTGTGCATAATGCATCATCGTCATCAACTCGGCCTGCCTAGTATAGCGTAGTATGCTACCCTAGGCAGAGCTGGGTACTGTATAAGTCCGCAGTCGCGAGACTTGACTGGCTCGGAATCCTTTCATAAGTCCGAAATAAACGACTTATCCATATGTATTTATCAATCTATCCATCTAATAAGCAGCTAGCCTAGCCGACTGCGTTATGTATCTATTTAGACCAGACTAAGATGACGGGACCCTTGTTGGAGTCTTGTTCTATTTTCAAATTCCATCCCGCCGCCCCAGCTTTGTTTGCCTACGTGCATTTCTCTGCCACCTTAAACATCACATAACTGCCCATGCACACCTTCTTTTTTCCTTCCTTCCCAAACTCTAATCGCCTTGTAAGCCGAGAGAAGCTCAGACAGACAACGCAACCCACGACCGCGGATCACCTGATTTCACAGTTTTCTTATCCGCCCGTTCATACGTTTTGTCTACGACACACTTACGCAATGAAAAAGAGTCGCCGCGCCGAGTTCCGCAGGAGCCTGGTGGAGATTGCGCAAGTGCTCTTTGCAATCCTCATCTTCATTGTCTTTGTCCTCGCCTTCGTAATTCAATCTGGGGCCATCGTCCTGCCTGCTTGGACCAGGACCTTCCAAGGCGCCACCCCAGAACAGCAATACCAGTACTCTGCAGCCCTACTCAGTGTCATCCTAGTTGTATCGGCTATCATCATCACAGCAGGAGTATACTTGGTTAGATCAAGTGCTGCCTAAGTATAGATATGGCCTGTATGGAATTATGGCATATATAATGAGCGCGCCGACGAGCAAGGTGAATCCGACGACGATTGCACGGGCGGAGCGTAGGTGGTGAGGAGGAGTCCTCGCACTCCGTGATGCTGGGATGACATCATGGGCTTGCATGAAGCCGCGATAAGACGGGGAAGCTGGCCCAAGGACGCTGCGGGATCCTGGTTGCAGGCACAATCAGCTTGCAAACATTCCCGGTAAGTGGAAAGTTAAATTGGCGTGTTTGTAAATGCTAACGTCGACTATGCAGCTTCAGCTAGCTCTTCTTCAAACCGTGTGTTGTACTACGGATATTCCGGCCCTGGGCTTACACGTGAGGTTTGAAATTACCACGATACCTACTTTACTGAGTCGGATGTATCTGGAACGAAGACTTCACCGCAAATGATGTTCCGAATGGACATCTCATACAGCGATGGCGCAACTTAGATTCCTAAGAAAGTGCGCCATGCCCTTCACCTAAGCTTTTATTCACGAACTGCGGCCTGCCTAGCCTTCCGGGTGCATCATCTCGAGCTATCAAGATCGGACTTATCCCTCTGGTATCGCACATAAGACCACCATCGACGACATCAAATGCATCGCATGTCCCGGCTCTATGTTCCTGCTCGCGTGCGAAAACTTCGTCGGCCTTCCGGACCTCCCGAACAGCCCGAGCAGCATCCATAAGCTTAGCCTAGTAATCCCCGCGCTAGGTGGTTTTGGGGGCCAGTGCGATTAGGGCTGCTAGCGCCTGGGCAGACGTTAAAAGGGCCGCATCCGACGACCACGAAACCAGCATAAATTCGGCCGATTTGCGATCGCCAACTAGGATTTAAGATTACCGATTGGTGATACCTACCTAACAGTACCTTGTTTTTTGTGGTCAATGCAATGGTGGAATGTTGATTCAGCTCGTCCGAATTCAGGGCTGTCCTGTGTACACGCCAAACGTCGCGCAGGGTTTAGGCTAGGTACCTTGGGTACCGAGGTCCACTAAAGGCGCTACCTTGTAGCGTACAAAGTGCTGGGTTCTTAGCGCATCCGACTAATCCGCACAGGCGGTGTATGACAATTCTTACGTTGAAGGATCACAGTTAGCCGATCCTGCTCCATCAGGCTCGTCACACAGATGATGCTGTTCAAGGCTCTTGCAACACCGTCTTTCCGCCTAAATAGTGGGCTATGCCTGGGTATGAAGACGGAATAGGAAGATATGTCTTAAACGTGAGACATTTGGCTAGGAAATGAATGATGCCTCAGGATTCGGTGGTTTGAAAATGCTTTTTTGCTACCATGGTTTGGTAACGATGATGGCGTTTGGTTGGAATGCCACTATAGGCTTATGCAAATATCAATATTAGGACAGTCCTAGGATTATTCCTACATTTGAACAATTCTTCCTATATCATGACTTTGAATTCACTACAAAGTGAGATGCAATAACCCACCTGTCGCGTGTATGTGTATATACTGCAGGGAGTTTGAAGGGCAGCGTTTCTCCTCCGTTACACCACCGGAATGTGAACCGAAGCTCGTGCAATGAATATTGATACTGTCATCGACGAATATATTCTACATGGTGCTATCCTAGAGAACAGTAATGACACGCAATCCATATTCCTAGGACACGCGACGACTGTCCTCCGAGATGCACACACCAACCTAGAAGCGGCGCTTAAACCCAATCTCCAGCTGCAGCGGCTTCCTAAGGAATCCCTCACGAGTCTCCATGACATCCTGGCGCAAGAAGACATCATACCTACGCAGCCAAGTAGCCGCGATCATCTTCATCTCCATCTCCGCCACATTGCGCCCAACACAAGAGCGAGGACCATAGCTAAACGGGATGARCGCATTCCGCTGGCGCGCCGTAGCCGTCTCCCACCTCTCGGGCCTGAACTCGTCCGCGTCC